>JAHPZR010027868.1:0-11241 GCA_019787425.1 Platygyra sinensis
CAATGAGAATAACAAGTCTGTAGCCCCTTGACTTGGAAGTCACAGCCAGTTTATTACATTTATGGTTAAGTCTTATTACATTTATGGTTGCTCAGTTTATACATTTATGGGCAAATTTTATTACATTTATGGTTAGTGCATATATTACATTTGTGGTAAAATGTTATTGCATTTATGGTTAGTATTACATTAATGGTCAATTTTAATTACATATTTATGGTTAGCATTACATTTATGTTTTTTATTACATTTATGAGTGATACAGATGCATACAAGGACAGATTATGATTTAAAACCACAATTTGATACCACTTTAAGAAAGAAAGGTTATAATGTAAGACTTCGAACGCGCAGATAGATTAATGACTACGTATAAAAAATATGTCACTATCAACAGAATGTGCCGCAGCATTATTATCTTTTAGATACCCTAGTAAGGATCTGAAGAATAAAAGCAAAAAGCGAAAACAGTGACAAGAAAGTACATGGTTCGCTGCGCACCTAAATCAGTCATTGGCGTATAACCACAATTCCTTGCGCCATATCACTGCGCTTCCTAAATCTTTTATTCGCGCATAACCACAATTCCTTGCGGCATACCACTGCGCACCTAAATCTTCCATTCGCGCATAACCACAATTTCTTGCGTTTAGTAAGAAAAAGTGATTGCAAGCCCCTATAATGTAATCTTCTGCTGATTATAGAGCTGCCTCGCTCGTTCGCTTCAGGCTCACTCGCTGCGGCAGCAATAACGTCGATTGGGGCATTTGTTAAGTCAAAACAAGAGCAAATATAATCAGTCTCGTTTTCGATACGACAACAAATCGTGCGAAATGGCGTACTTGACGAGACGAGGATGGTGGAAAGGTGAGTCAAAGGTTCCCGTGTGCATGCCCGTTTGTGTAAATTTACTTCCTGTAGTCGTCCTAGCTCGTCCCATCCTGGTAAGAACGACGCAAACAAGGACGCCCCGAAAGGTCTGTGGCAGTGCTGATTTTGATTTAGAACGCGTGACATGGACTGACGCCATTTTTTGTCCAACCTCAGAAATATCGCGCCTTATATGATTGGGTTGCTGTTGATGATGACGAAGTCAGCTTTGTGAAAAATGACATCATCAGCGAAGTGACAGTGATTGACGATGGGTGGATGAAAGGACGAGTGGAAAGAACCGGACAGTATGGAATGCTGCCATCAAACTACGTGGAGAAAGTATGATCACTAATTGCGGTATTAGGTTTCTGTTTCATTAGGAGATTGTTCCACTGGAATGACATATTTGGGACCTTTAGATCCAGGCAAGGTCGCGATAATTAGATTGGGCAACTTTCCATTACGCTCTGGCGCACGTGATGATCTAGCAGGGTACACGTAATTGGTCGTAAAAGAAAAACACGAAAGAAAGAACACAAGATAGGGCGCTCCTGCAAACGCGAAAGTAGACTGCATTTATATAAAAATAAAATAAAATATCATTTATAGATCAATTAATGTATTAGAATGAAAAGAAGAGGCAAGAAAAGAGCAAAGGGAAAATGACCTTAAAAGCATTTAAAATATGTGAAAACTTCATGTTAGGAGTTATGCACAATGCTTTGAACGTCCATATTAACTTGCCTTGAATACAATTATCGTCCAGGCAAGTTAACTTTTGCAGAATGCCGTAGAGTGTAGCACGGGACAGTATCATAGTCTATATACATTTAGTCTTACGATTAAAATATTGGATTGTTGTATTCACTTTTGGGTATTGTGCTAGCTCTGTAAACTAACCGTTAATAAAATTCACCATACCAAACTTCTCTTCCAATCTAAGTTTTCTAGAAACAATGGTAGTGTCAACACTGAAGAACTGAACAATGGCAAGGAAGATTATTATGAAAAAGGTGCGTCAGAGTAGCGATAGTAACAGAATTACTGGGGTAACCCCGGAGAAAATTAAAGGGGCTCTGTCACGATATTTTGAGGTATTTTGACCATCGACAAATTTACGTTTAAGAGCTTCTGCCTGAGAGACCGGGGCAGACTTGGAAATGAGGGTCGGCCGATTTTGCTTAAAATTGGTATACAATCTTGTTATCTGGACTTATGAAATATGCTAAAGTTTCAGCTTCAATGAATTTTTTTAGCCGAGTTCTGGATATCAGCCCCTCAGGGGCCCCCAAAGTCTGATTTTCAGTGCAATTTTGGCCACTTTTCAATCTCTCTGT
Source organism: Platygyra sinensis (assembly GCA_019787425.1). Classification (NCBI taxonomy): domain Eukaryota; kingdom Metazoa; phylum Cnidaria; class Anthozoa; order Scleractinia; family Merulinidae; genus Platygyra; species Platygyra sinensis. The sequence goes on from JAHPZR010027868.1 coordinate 2,211, forward strand.
CGGCAACGACCAATTAATTTTTGACAAAAATAAAAATGTTTTTGTGATGCACTATTCTTAGCCTCTTATGGGTAAACAAATCAGCTCATTGGAATTTTTCTTTAGCCAGTGGCTCTTATGTCAACTTGAACCTATTTGAAGCGTATGGGAAGCAACCGGAAATGGCCTGTTTTTCAGGCCTTATATTTTCCATGCCCATGTTTTATATAGGGAAGTCTTAATATCCCTGCAAAGTTCAGCCCTTGGGTTAGTAACATCAAGAAAAAAATACTAAGGTTGAGGTTTTTTACCAAGAAAAATCTTACAACAAGATGACTAACCTGGCCACTTCCGGTTAAAGTTTCAACAAATGGTGGCGGTAAAAATCAGCTGTTTAATTTCGATTAATACCTTTCTTCTTCTAATTTATGATTTTAGAGACTCTGAAGCTAGATGTAAGCGAAAATACTTGCCATCAATTAGCAAATTTTCATGTGTTGTTCTGGGACCGATCAGATTTTGGTCTGGCAACGGTACAGTTATAAATTATGTGGAAGTAGTCTTGAAAATTTATACGGACAACGCAACAGCTGTGAACAAGGATATATTGTGTACCTAACAACCCATCTCTTGCCGGTTAATAACAATCTATCAATGCATCTTTTTTGGTCTAAACTGCAATAGTTTACGGTTGAGGCTTTTTACCAAGAAAAATCTTACAAGAAAATGACTAACCTGGCCACTTCCGGTTAAAGTTTCAACAAAGCGTGGCGGTAAAAATCAGCTGTTTAATTTCGATTGATTCCTTTCTTGTTCTAAGTTATGACTTTAGAGACTCTGAAGCTAAATGTAACCGAAAAGACTTGCCATTAATTAGGTCGATTTATGCGTACGTGACGAGGTCGCGATATGCCAACTTATCTGTAGTTTGTTGAACTCCTGAAACATGCTATCTGAAACGTCAGCGATAACTTTCTTCGGTTTCTTCAATTTCTTTTTTCTCCTTGATTTTCTTGATGGAAACGGTGTTGACATGGCCCACTTTGGTCACGCAAACTGCTGCATTTTCGGCGGTGACGCGGCAAATAACAATCTTTTGTAATGGCAGGCAAGCCAGCTTGGTTGAGAATCAACTTCCGTATTCTCATTTTGTTAATTTTCCAGAAGACTAAATTGTAATAGCCAGACTGCTGCTCCTCTGCCTTTCAAGGGCACTCAAATGAAACAAATTCACTAACAGATTGAACACATTTAATTAGCTCAATTGATCGCAGTTTCTTCTCTGGTAAATAACAAATCAACTGACAGATTGTCATGCAACGTTTTTTTTAAAGTGCTGGCCATACATTTTCTTTTCCCTGTTCCGTTTTATCAGTTTACGACAGACTGAAGTAAATGTGTAATGTAGTAAACGGCGCATTCGGATTCTACGCAAAAGCAACTGCCTAGCGCATAGCAGAGACGCGGCCTAAAGCCTGGTTCTCACTTGTGAGATAAGCACAAGCATAAGTACAAGGGAGCTCAAGGATGTTCATATTAGCGACATACGCGTGCGCAGTGTGAGTCATGTCCGAGACATTCTCGTATATTATTAAAAATTATGTAATAAAACATGTCAGTACTACTAATTGTGTTAACACAGTGAGAAAGGACATTTTAAAGCTTTAAATCAACATATGAACACAACCAACCGTGACATTCGTTCGTTTGGTAAACAAATTCAGTTCTGTGCGTGCTTTTGCTCATCTGATCTCAAATGTAGCTCTCGTGCGATCTCGCTCCACGCTAACTCTTTTTATGTGCGTTTTTGAAGTCAACCAACGATTTATCGTACAGAATTCGATAGCTCTGGACAAGCTCTGCTAACCTCTCATCCGCCATTTTTGTTGACCGAGAGGAGATCTGGAACAGTGTTATTCTTGCGCTTATGCTTATGCTTATTTCAGGCCAGTTCCCACTAGTGAAATAAGCGCAAACACAAGAAAAAGGAAAATGTTTATTTTCTTGTGCTTATGATTGTGCTTATTTCAACTCAGTGCACACTAGCATTTTCTTGTGCTTATGCTTGTGCTTATGCTTGTGCTTATCTCACAAGTGTGAACCAGGCTTAATGGTTAGGAGGATAGACCACGGATAGAGCGCTCCTAAATACTAAGGCGTCGCCATGTCTTCCTGGGAAAGGCAATTTTCTTTCACAATCCCTCTCTCCACCCAGATGTATAAATGGGAGCCGATATTTATCATCCTGGGAGGAAGAGCAATAACCAATTTAATCTCCGGCAGGTATAAGACACTGGGCCTTGGTGACGACTTTACCATATCACTTACAGCAATAGCCTGAGTATCAGGCTTTTCTTTCTCGCGGGGTAGGAGAAGTAATCACCCTGCAATTCCTCCCTACCCTTACCCTCTTGTTATGAAGGGCCTGATACAGGTTACTACAGCAAGCATACTGGTCGTCCTGAGGATTATCGCTTCTGATTATGGAAATCAGAGTAAACCAGCAATTCTACAGCTGGGGTGCCAAAAAAGTTCAAGTTCATAAGTACTGCAAGAAAGCTGAAATATTGTATTTCCCCAGTTACCAAACCAGTGTCTTTATACCTGCCGGAGATTAAATTGGTTATTGCTCTTCCTCCCAGGATGATAAATATCGGCTCCCATTTATACATCTGGGTGGAGAGAGGGATTGTGAAAGAAAATTGCCTTTCCCAGGAAGACATGGCGACGCCTTAGTATTTAGGAGCGCTCTATCCGTGGTCTATCCTCCTAACCATTAAGCCTGGTTCACACTTGTGAGATAAGCACAAGCATAAGCACAAGCATAAGCACAAGAAAATGCTAGTGTGCACTGAGTTGAAATAAGCACAATCATAAGCACAAGAAAATAAACATTTTCCTTTTTCTTGTGTTTGCGCTTATTTCACTAGTGGGAACTGGCCTGAAATAAGCATAAGCATAAGCGCAAGAATAACACTGTTCCAGATCTCCTCTCGGTCAACAAAAATGGCGGATGAGAGGTTAGCAGAGCTTGTCCAGAGCTATCGAATTCTGTACGATAAATCGTTGGTTGACTTCAAAAACGCACATAAAAAGAGTTAGCGTGGAGCGAGATCGCACGAGAGCTACATTTGAGATCAGATGAGCAAAAGCACGCACAGAACTGAATTTGTTTACCAAACGAACGAATGTCACGGTTGGTTGTGTTCATATGTTGATTTAAAGCTTTAAAATGTCCTTTCTCACTGTGTTAACACAATTAGTAGTACTGACATGTTTTATTACATAATTTTTAATAATATACGAGAATGTCTCGGACATGACTCACACTGCGCACGCGTATGTCGCTAATATGAACATCCTTGAGCTCCCTTGTACTTATGCTTGTGCTTATCTCACAAGTGAGAACCAGGCTTTAGGCCGCGTCTCTGCTATGCGCTAGGCAGTTGCTTTTGCGTAGAATCCGAATGCGCCGTTTACTACATTACACATTTACTTCAGTCTGTCGTAAACTGATAAAACGGAACAGGGAAAAGAAAATGTATGGCCAGCACTTTAAAAAAAACGTTGCATGACAATCTGTCAGTTGATTTGTTATTTACCAGAGAAGAAACTGCGATCAATTGAGCTAATTAAATGTGTTCAATCTGTTAGTGAATTTGTTTCATTTGAGTGCCCTTGAAAGGCAGAGGAGCAGCAGTCTGGCTATTACAATTTAGTCTTCTGGAAAATTAACAAAATGAGAATACGGAAGTTGATTCTCAACCAAGCTGGCTTGCCTGCCATTACAAAAGATTGTTATTTGCCGCGTCACCGCCGAAAATGCAGCAGTTTGCGTGACCAAAGTGGGCCATGTCAACACCGTTTCCATCAAGAAAATCAAGGAGAAAAAAGAAATTGAAGAAACCGAAGAAAGTTATCGCTGACGTTTCAGATAGCATGTTTCAGGAGTTCAACAAACTACAGATAAGTTGGCATATCGCGACCTCGTCACGTACGCATAAATCGACCTAATTAATGGCAAGTCTTTTCGGTTACATTTAGCTTCAGAGTCTCTAAAGTCATAACTTAGAACAAGAAAGGAATCAATCGAAATTAAACAGCTGATTTTTACCGCCACGCTTTGTTGAAACTTTAACCGGAAGTGGCCAGGTTAGTCATTTTCTTGTAAGATTTTTCTTGGTAAAAAGCCTCAACCGTAAACTATTGCAGTTTAGACCAAAAAAGATGCATTGATAGATTGTTATTAACCGGCAAGAGATGGGTTGTTAGGTACACAATATATCCTTGTTCACAGCTGTTGCGTTGTCCGTATAAATTTTCAAGACTACTTCCACATAATTTATAACTGTACCGTTGCCAGACCAAAATCTGATCGGTCCCAGAACAACACATGAAAATTTGCTAATTGATGGCAAGTATTTTCGCTTACATCTAGCTTCAGAGTCTCTAAAATCATAAATTAGAAGAAGAAAGGTATTAATCGAAATTAAACAGCTGATTTTTACCGCCACCATTTGTTGAAACTTTAACCGGAAGTGGCCAGGTTAGTCATCTTGTTGTAAGATTTTTCTTGGTAAAAAACCTCAACCTTAGTATTTTTTTCTTGATGTTACTAACCCAAGGGCTGAACTTTGCAGGGATATTAAGACTTCCCTATATAAAACATGGGCATGGAAAATATAAGGCCTGAAAAACAGGCCATTTCCGGTTGCTTCCCATACGCTTCAAATAGGTTCAAGTTGACATAAGAGCCACTGGCTAAAGAAAAATTCCAATGAGCTGATTTGTTTACCCATAAGAGGCTAAGAATAGTGCATCACAAAAACATTTTTATTTTTGTCAAAAATTAATTGGTCGTTGCCGACAGAGAGATTGAAAAGTGGCCAAAATTGCACTGAAAATCAGACTTTGGGGGCCCCTGAGGGGCTGATATCCAGAACTCGGCTAAAAAAATTCATTGAAGCTGAAACTTTAGCATATTTCATAAGTCCAGATAACAAGATTGTATACCAATTTTAAGCAAAATCGGCCGACCCTCATTTCCAAGTCTGCCCCGGTCTCTCAGGCAGAAGCTCTTAAACGTAAATTTGTCGATGGTCAAAATACCTCAAAATATCGTGACAGAGCCCCTTTAATTTTCTCCGGGGTTACCCCAGTAATTCTGTTACTATCGCTACTCTGACGCACCTTTTTCATAATAATCTTCCTTGCCATTGTTCAGTTCTTCAGTGTTGACACTACCATTGTTTCTAGAAAACTTAGATTGGAAGAGAAGTTTGGTATGGTGAATTTTATTAACGGTTAGTTTACAGAGCTAGCACAATACCCAAAAGTGAATACAACAATCCAATATTTTAATCGTAAGACTAAATGTATATAGACTATGATACTGTCCCGTGCTACACTCTACGGCATTCTGCAAAAGTTAACTTGCCTGGACGATAATTGTATTCAAGGCAAGTTAATATGGACGTTCAAAGCATTGTGCATAACTCCTAACATGAAGTTTTCACATATTTTAAATGCTTTTAAGGTCATTTTCCCTTTGCTCTTTTCTTGCCTCTTCTTTTCATTCTAATACATTAATTGATCTATAAATGATATTTTATTTTATTTTTATATAAATGCAGTCTACTTTCGCGTTTGCAGGAGCGCCCTATCTTGTGTTCTTTCTTTCGTGTTTTTCTTTTACGACCAATTACGTGTACCCTGCTAGATCATCACGTGCGCCAGAGCGTAATGGAAAGTTGCCCAATCTAATTATCGCGACCTTGCCTGGATCTAAAGGTCCCAAATATGTCATTCCAGTGGAACAATCTCCTAATGAAACAGAAACCTAATACCGCAATTAGTGATCATACTTTCTCCACGTAGTTTGATGGCAGCATTCCATACTGTCCGGTTCTTTCCACTCGTCCTTTCATCCACCCATCGTCAATCACTGTCACTTCGCTGATGATGTCATTTTTCACAAAGCTGACTTCGTCATCATCAACAGCAACCCAATCATATAAGGCGCGATATTTCTGAGGTTGGACAAAAAATGGCGTCAGTCCATGTCACGCGTTCTAAATCAAAATCAGCACTGCCACAGACCTTTCGGGGCGTCCTTGTTTGCGTCGTTCTTACCAGGATGGGACGAGCTAGGACGACTACAGGAAGTAAATTTACACAAACGGGCATGCACACGGGAACCTTTGACTCACCTTTCCACCATCCTCGTCTCGTCAAGTACGCCATTTCGCACGATTTGTTGTCGTATCGAAAACGAGACTGATTATATTTGCTCTTGTTTTGACTTAACAAATGCCCCAATCGACGTTATTGCTGCCGCAGCGAGTGAGCCTGAAGCGAACGAGCGAGGCAGCTCTATAATCAGCAGAAGATTACATTATAGGGGCTTGCAATCACTTTTTCTTACTAAACGCAAGAAATTGTGGTTATGCGCGAATGGAAGATTTAGGTGCGCAGTGGTATGCCGCAAGGAATTGTGGTTATGCGCGAATAAAAGATTTAGGAAGCGCAGTGATATGGCGCAAGGAATTGTGGTTATACGCCAATGACTGATTTAGGTGCGCAGCGAACCATGTACTTTCTTGTCACTGTTTTCGCTTTTTGCTTTTATTCTTCAGATCCTTACTAGGGTATCTAAAAGATAATAATGCTGCGGCACATTCTGTTGATAGTGACATATTTTTTATACGTAGTCATTAATCTATCTGCGCGTTCGAAGTCTTACATTATAACCTTTCTTTCTTAAAGTGGTATCAAATTGTGGTTTTAAATCATAATCTGTCCTTGTATGCATCTGTATCACTCATAAATGTAATAAAAAACATAAATGTAATGCTAACCATAAATATGTAATTAAAATTGACCATTAATGTAATACTAACCATAAATGCAATAACATTTTACCACAAATGTAATATATGCACTAACCATAAATGTAATAAAATTTGCCCATAAATGTATAAACTGAGCAACCATAAATGTAATAAGACTTAACCATAAATGTAATAAACTGGCTGTGACTTCCAAGTCAAGGGGCTACAGACTTGTTATTCTCATTGTTCGTTGAAATTGACTTGAAATGTTCAATTAGACCCCTAAAGACGTGGCTCAAGCTCTTTGTGATCCCTTAGAAACAAAGATCTATTTCTTCTTGTGCAATTATTCCTTAACGAGGACCTTACTTTGACTTTATTGTATTTGTTGCATGTACAATAATAAAAAAGAGTAGAAGAGAAGGAAAGAGAACTAGCATAAGCAACTGAAGCACAAATATCAAATCAAAGTTCTCTTTTTTCCGGAAAAGCCCGTCTGTCGTGTAATTTCGATGAAGTCCGTTTCATTCCAGAATTTCAGAATTCCAGAATGCACCTGAGATGTGCTACGAAGTAGCGCACTTTCTGTTTATTACCTGTATATATAGGAATTAACAAAGCACTCAAGAGTAGGCCTGTTTTGATATCTTTAAGTGTCACTGTGGTTTTTAAAGTGCCATTTTTTTTTGGAAAAAAGGAAAGAAATAGCTACTAATAGATACTATTAAAAGCAACTGTCCGGGACATAGAGAAGAATCACTAGGTCTGTTTAGGGAAAAGTAAAAGACTGTTTTCACACATCTTAAAGTTATGGACACGCATGGACACGCAGAAAGAAATTGAAAAATTAAAACAGGCGTATTAAGTGGAAAGTAATGTTTGACTGAGTTCGTCTTGACTCAAAGAGAACCTCAAGCTCCTTCAGCCTTCAGCCTTCAGCCCCCAGTACTTCAAACGCTCTGATGTATTTAATCGTACTTTGGGTACTTTCTGGATTATAGCTTCTTGGCTTTTTGGTCTCTGGGTTTAAAATACTAACTTGATGTACGAGTCCCGTATCCTGAAGTAAGAAGTGCACAAAGAGAATGACAAGTCTGTAGCCCCTTGACTTGGAAGCCTTACTCAGTTTATTACATTTATGGTTAAGCCTTATTTCATTTATGGTTGTTCAGTTTATTCATTTATGGGCAAATCTTATTACTTTTATGGTTAGTGGATTTATTACATTTGTGGTAAAAAGTTATTACATTTATGGTTAGTATCACATTTATGGTCAATTTTTATTACATTTATGGTTGGTATTACATTTATGGTTTTTATTACATTTGTGGATGATAGAGCATCAACTTCATACATCATGACACATCGATGACGAGGTGTGACAAGGGTTACCGGTCCACCGATTACCGATTACCAATAATCTTATAACATTAAACCACAGGCCGGAGAGACTGAGAGTTCTACCTTGTTTAGTTGTGTAAAACACTCAAACAGTTTCGTGTTACGTTGAACGATGTGCTGCACCGGCGGTAGCCCTAAGAAAATCAGCTTACTTTGTATAAATAGCTTAGTTGTTTCATTGTTTTAAACGACTCCAAAATAAATAAAGAAATAAATACAAAATCAGCTACGAAGGCAATGCAAAAGACTATTGCACGATCACAACAAGAAAGTCAGAAAACAAGAGCGCTACTTTTGTCGCTTTGAAAACCTCACAAGAAAATATAAAGAACATGCGCGCATTTAATGTCGCTCGCCCAAGACAACGGAACATTTCAGGGTCGTAAAGAGGTATATTTTTTCATCGCTGATCCCGTATTTTTACCAAATTTTTGATCCCTGATTCCAAAAGTGATGAGAAGTTTGATCCCTGATCCTGCATCCGATCATGGATCCCAGAGGATTTTCTCTTCATTGCGCCAATGGGACTTTATTATTCTCATAATACTGAAGAAAATAGAAATACGCTACTTCACATTTCTTTCATGATATTAAAAGGCCGAGGATCCAAAGTATTTAATAGGATCCTACCTGAATAAACTTGAATCCCCACTTCTTTTGTTCGTCTTTACCATCATAGAATATAACCTTTCACAATCATCATCGAAGGGTCCGACAGTTCGTTGACACATGTTAAACATTCTTGACTTTTGCTCAGATTTAATCTATAATGTTAATTTCTCTAAATCCAAAACAACTAGTGCAATACTATACAATTCCTA
>JAHPZR010027870.1:0-25000 GCA_019787425.1 Platygyra sinensis
CAAAACCCTACCCCTATTTATGACCAAAATCTGCGACATCCCCTACCCTATCTATGACCTGACCAAGAATTCAAAATCCTATTTATGACCTGAACCTTACATCAAAATCCTGTTTCAGACCTGCGTTATAATTGCATCTCAAGTTCAAACCAATTTTAAATTACCATAAACAAAATTTGTGAAGGGCTTTTGTTGATTTTCTTTTCGATAGTGATGAAAAAGTGGCTTCTCGGCTTAAAGTCATACCATATCAGGGCTAGAGTACAAAAACCATACCCTATTTATGACCAAAACAGCTGAAAAACCTTACCCTTTGGGGCCGCACATACCTATATAGCCCATAAAAGGGAGTACCCCCCCGGGAGCGACGGCCTTGTTTATTTATCTTAATTGTTACTATTGTCTGTTTGTTTTTATGTAAATGATTGTTTTTTTATTTTGTTTTTTAATATAGAAGTTTTAGTACATTTATGCCATTTTGTTTCGCATACCCAATTAATACTATCTTCTGCGCTTACCGCATGTCAACGAGCATGCGTCAGGATAACAGGTGTGCACTTCTTGGTATCATATTTCGCAGAATGTACGCACGCACATGTTTTGAATAAACTCTGAACTGTCTTGTTTTAGCGCGATTAATATTTTCTCGTGAAAATCGTTGTATTCTTTAGCCTTTCAAATTAACGTCGGATTTGTTTTTAGTTGTAAATAACATACGTAACTGGAGAATCCTGCATCTATATTAAAGTTAAAAATTTTAATTGCTTCATGTGGGGGATCGTGTGGATCACTGAAGTGCAGATGATCCGGCAATTGCCAAGTGTGTGGTTGTGGGAAACTTTGCAAAGAGTACTTAAGGCCACCTTCGACATTTTCTGAATTTGAAGACTCTGCCGTAGACCGTGAATCGAAGCTCTTGCTTGCTCGGCAGGTAAGAGAGTACATATCACTTTTATTGTCGTATCACTTGTATTGTAAGCTTAACGCAAAGTGATTTTGATTTTTGTAATTAGTGTTATAATCTGCACCTTAAACCTTCAATGCGAGAGCCACGCTGGGCCACACCTCGCAATAGGTAGCTGTGCATGCTGGCTGTGACACACCTGTCAACTGTCACGCATCATGCACTGTTGTCACGCACTATGTATGACTGTCACGCAAAAATCATGAAGCTGTCTGGAATGTCATAATGCAAGCCAGAGTATGTAGCCGAAGACAGGTTTATCTGCCATAATCAGGAATGTTAGATCCCCAAAACTAGAGGAAAGGAAGAACGCACTCGCAGGCAGGGGAAAGGGGGACCTTGAAGAGAGGGTACGTAATTGAAAAGCGTGTACATAATTAAACTTCTCGCGGTATTACACTCTCGCAGTCCGGACAGATCTGCCACTCCACTGGTGTGTTTGTTCCTGTGGCGTCGCATAAGTTTATAAAATAATTTAAAAAATAAAATAAACAATATAATAATGATATGATGATATGATGATGATGATGATATGATGATGATGATGATGATGATGATGATAATAACTTAACTGATAATTAAAAACTAAGGGGAAGCTATTTTCTCTGTTATGACATGCTACATGCCAGATTGTACAAGGGTTTATTGAAGTATTTTGCTGGAGAGGTGGAAGCTAAAGCAATGTCTAAAATTTATCACGAGCCACATATGAGCGCCAGCCCTCCTGGGCGTGTAGACCCCTCGCACGCGTTCCTACTTAAAGTCCGATAAAACCCTTAATCAAAACTATAACAAAATTCTCGAATGTGATGGGCCACCAGCAGCTTGATTTGAGCATTAATAATACACATGAAAATATTACTCGATTCTGATTGGCTGAGAGCAGTGCAGTTTAAGTGTAACTCCAGTGCAAAAGTGTACACCAGTGAAATTACACAATTCTGGGTTATGATTGGGTGAAAGACAATGATATAAGATATAAGACCGTGGGAGGGGATCTAGTAGTAGCTTACTTCGAGAAAGCTCACTCAAACATACTTTGCATCAAAATTTAAGAAAACTACCACCCTGGTATAAATTTCCTTCCATAGCCATAAGCCGAGCGAGACGTTTCTCATAGACCCCAATTTGATTTTCCAAGAACGTTATGTTAATAAGATTCTATCAAGTTCCCGTTCTGTTGACTCAGCCGACAAAAACACTTAACCTGGTTCGTCAACAAATCTGTCTCTTTGTTGAATTAATTCATCACAAGAAGTTTCCTGGAGAGTAACTTAGTTTTCTGAGGAACGCACCTGAGGGGTCTACAGTGACGCGCCCAGGAGGCTTGGCACTCATAGATGTGGCTCGTGAGAGATTTTTCGATTCACAGTCTAAGGAAGTCTCCAAGTCTCCAAATACAGAGAATTTCGAAGGTAGCCTTAAGTACTCTTTGCACAGCTTCCCACAACCATGCAGGATTCTCCAGAAGTGCGCACCTGCTATCCTGACGCATGCTCGTTGACATGCGGTAAGCACAGAAGATAATATTAATTGGGTATGCGAAACAAAATGACATAAATGTACTAAAACTTATATATTACAAAATAAAAAAACAATCAATTGCAAAAAAACAAACAGACAACCAAACAAACAGTAACAATTAAGATAAATAAACAAGTCCGCCGCTCTCACGCGACCTTGGGAGTCCTGTGTCCGTGATTTTGTTTGTAGCCTGGCAACCGTCAAGAGTGTTTCGAACAAGCTATGAAGCCGCAGCAATGTTACCATTTCTTATCACGGTAGGCGAGATTAAGGTAAGAAATAGCTCCAAGTATTTAGTAAACTATTTATTCTTCTAGTTTTCCTTAAGATTTTTCCCGATAACGATTTATAAACCGACATTTTTGTCGCGTGCATTGTCTGTGCTCGCGAACCGAAACATGTTTAAGCTTAATTAATTATTCAAAATTAGCCTTTGCTAAACATGCTCGTTTTCGGCTAGAAATTGTCTTTAAATTACTATAACTGATATCTGGAGGCTTTAAACAATTATTTTGCCGGATTGAGACCCACAGGCAAACATTTCAGGGTCAACGCTCGAGATAATAATCGCGACGTGAAAGGTCAAAATGTCAAGCCATTTCCTCAAGTGCCTGGTTTCAAGATGCTGTCAAATTTTTGCGTTTTATTTACCCAAGCTAGATTTGCGATAAAAAGTAAGATGAAGTGATACTTTTATCCAGAAAAATTGTTTTGGGCGGTAAATTCATGTACCAGATTGACTTTTTGGTCCGCGAATTTGACCTAAATTTGGACGTGACGCGACATCGCCGTCGCGTATAATTTTGAAAATTTGTTAAAAATTCCGGTTCAAATTACATGTGGATCTGACAACGCGAAATGAGTACTAAAACATTATATTTTAATAATATGGGTTAGCTTTTCCAGCCACGCACAATATTTTGGCTTGCCAGCCTTCGCAAAAAGTGCAATTTCAGGGCCGAGTTTGGCTCTTTTAGGGGCAAAATACAAAAGGCGGTCTGGAGAAGAAAATAAAAATCCAAACAACCTCAAAGTTACAGTTTTGAAACAAGTTAGTAAAAACCTTCTTCCTGACAAATTTTCAGAAAATCGATTTTTTCTATCTTGCATAGGTATAGGTGATCGTTACAGCAAGTCACTCTTAATGAGGTTTCAACAAAGGAAGTCTTGACCGAGACGGTGTTTCGATATCTGATCTTAGTTAGTCTTAATTAGACTTTTACGATTTTATTTCTCCGTTTTTTCTTATTTTTAGCTTGGATTGAGAAAATATATCAACCACTCAAAGCAGTATATGACCACATTTCCAAACACCTTGTAAGAAAGTTCGTCAAAAGTCTTGGTATTTCCGGGGTTATAACGTTGTACAAACACCCTGCCATTTGCGAGATCCCTTGTGTCTCTTTTTCAAAGCCAGTCAAAGTGCGAAACCATTCTTGTGAAAATGACTTTGATTTGCATGAAAATGAAACTGCATGCAGAACTCATTTTCGTTTGAAACGATTCGCACTTAGACTCGTTTTTAAACTGAGGCACAAGAGAACTCGGAAATGGGCTATTACAGGGGTTTAAAAGCAGCTGAGAGGCAAATCTAAGTTCTGGGAGATGTAAGACGTCGGTGATGGTGGTGGTGGTCCGCTCCAATTAACCGCTTCAGAAGTATATTTCAGAAGCATATTTCAAACCAAGAGATAAACGTGGTCTCCGAAAGATTTCAGTTCAATTTAGCTACGCAAAATTCCGAAGGAATAGACCAATTTCTGAATCCACTCCGAACGATGGCTGCGTCGTGCAAATATGGCGCGCACACCGAGATGATAAGATATAGGGTCTTAATTGGGATCCGAGGCAAAGCTCCAATACTACGACTACTCAAAGCAGAGGAATATAACCTTGACATCAGCAAATCAATTGCTCGATGGTTCACTCGTGAGGTGTATCCAACATTAAGATACATCGAAACAACACAACCAAACGGCTGGATTTTCAGATTGTTAACACTGCAACCAGGCCTTTTCTTTCTGTTGAAACATGCAAGGAACTGGACAGCTAAAGCTTGCTCTTAAGCTTACTTTTATTCTTTAGTACTCCGGCTTTTTTTTACTCTTACTGTTAGCATTACTTTTATTCTCAAGTTTACAGTTTGCACCCAGAACTAGTAAGTCCAGTGTTCCTAAATTTCGAGCACTGAATACAAGGACGTGTTCTGAGGTCACAGGCATATCAGAGATTCCAGCAGCTTTGTTGTGAGACCTGACCATAATTCGCCAGTTCAACACTCACCAAGGCGTATACCTGTGACTTTACACATTGTTGAGCTGGAGAGGAGAGGCATCATTCAAAAGGTGACAGATCAAGACATACTTTATCGTGTGAATGAACACTATGGTGGTAGTTTTGAAGCCAGGCAAGATAAGAATTCGTCTTGATCCTTGAGATTTTTAAAACGGTACGGGGCGATTCAGAGACTCAACATGCCGACAGACTCAGATGTCGACAGTAGATGAAATACCCACAAACTTAGCAAAGCCATAGTCTTTATTACTCTGGATGCAAAGGATGGTAATTGTAATGTATCGATAGTATTGTCTACCGGAAGTTGTGTTAGCGGAAGTTCTCGGTTACTGTAAACGTGCAAAGGATCATGGATATTTGTGTGGGCCATGCTTTCCGGGCATCATGGCGGCCGAATAAAGTATAGTTCCTTTTATAGTTAAATCTGGTTTATTACACGGCCATCCGGGCGTCATTGTTACATTGGCGACGAGGATTCAATTCGTTTTGTGAGGTAGTGGATGTTTTGGAAGTTATTTGTGCGGAAAGTCCTAGTATTTTGTCAGGAAGATGACGGACGCAAGTGGAACCACTTCGAGTACAACTTCAAGTTCACAAGCTTCGCCAACCGCGACGTTTTTTCCTCTTCTCGATGTGGCCAGCCTTCCTCCCTTCAATCCAAAGGAAGATCCGAACACCCTTGTAGTTCGCTGGAAGTTGTGGAAACGCTCGTTCAATCTGTATTTGGTGGCAAAAGGGATTACGAAAGATGAACAGAAAACCGCATTGCTGTTGCATACTGGAGGGTTGAATTTTCAGGAGCTTTACTACACGTTATTGACCGGTACGGAAATTAAGCCGTTCGCTGCGAGTATGGAGTTGTTGGATAACTATTTTGCACCGCAGTTGAACGTTCCATTCGAAAGGCATCAGTTTAGGCAAATGGAGCAAGCGTCTGGAGAGTCGGTGGATCAGTATGTTTGTCGGCTGAGGCAGAAAGCGATCTTCTGCGAGTTTGGAAATGTTGATGAGGCAATAAGGGATCAGCTTATTGAGCGATGCAGGGACCCCAGACTTCGCCGTAAGTTCCTTGAGAAAACAAATGCTACCCTGAAGGATTTACAAGATTTGGCTCGCGTACAGGAAGCAGTGAACATGCAGGTCAAGGCTATGGATCAGTCATCCGGTCAGGTGAATGCTGTTTCCGGCAAACCTCCCAGCAAAGGAAAAGGAAAAGGGACAGCGCAGGGTAGAAACAAAGGAAATAAGCCTGGTAAACCGTCTGGCGGTTCTCAGGGGACAAAAGTGAGAAGCTGTTTTCGCTGTAATTACACTGACCATATGGCACGTGATCCGAATTGTCCTGCCCGTAGCAAGAAATGTAATGCATGCGGCGAGATTGGACATTTTGCAGTTTGTTGTAAAACAAAGGAACGCAAACCTCTTAGAAAAGATGATGAGGGAAGGAATAATACACGAGGTAGAGCCTATCAATTATCAGAGGATTCAGCCACTGGCCAGCAAGATTATTATGCATTTACAGTTGGAGTCGGTCAGCCTACAAGTGGTAGTGAAGTTGATTTGAAGATTGGAGGAGTGACATTACCAGCGGTACTTATTGATTCTGGAGCGTCGTGCAATGTGATTGACCAAGCAACCTGGGAAGTTTTGAAGAAGAAGAGTGTCCAGTGTGAGTCCATGAAATCAAGCAAAAAGTTGTTTGCTTATGGACAGAAAGATCCTATTGAGGTGATTGGGACATTTGTGTCTGAGATTGTGTGCGAGATCAGTGGCAACAGTTGTGTGGACGAATTCACAGTGGTTAAAGGTCCAGGAAGATCTCTACTCGGAAAGAACACTGCAGAGAAGTTGGGCGTGTTAAGGGTCGGTCCGGATGTGTGTTCATTAACCGCTGAAGGAAGTGATGCCGACATCCGTGAGAAGTATAGAGAAGTTTTTACAGGGGTCGGGAAGCTGAAGGATTTTCAGCTGAAATTACATATAAAGGACGATGTCGCGCCGGTTGCACAACCCGTACGGAGACTGCCATTTGGGTTAAGAGCCAAGGTTGACGAGAAGTTGGATGAGCTGTTGGCCAAAGACATCATCGAGGAGGTGTCACACAACCCAACTGAGTGGGTGTCGCCGTTGGTTGTTGTCCCGAAGACAGACGGTGACATTCGGATTTGCGTGGACATGCGCAGGGCGAATTCAGCAATAGAGAGGGAAAGACACCCCATCCCTACAATTGAGGAAGTCTTGTATGACCTTAATGGCTCGACTGTCTTCTCAAAGCTCGATCTCAAGTGGGGCTTCCACCAGGTGGAATTGGATGAAAAATCGCGCGAGATCACGACGTTTGTTACACACCGTGGGTTGTACAGGTACAAACGTTTGATGTTTGGGGTAACATCGGCGCCTGAAAAGTACCAGAAGATTGTGGCCGATGTTTTGCATGGTTGCGAGGGAGTGGCTAATTTGGCAGATGATTTGATTGTGCATGGTTGTGGCATAAAGGAACACGACAGAAATTTGCATGCTGTACTGACCCGATTGAAAGAGAAAGGACTAACCTTGAATGGGGACAAATGCCAGTTCCGTCTTCCCAAGCTTACATTCTTCGGTCATGATCTGAGCAGGCAAGGTGTTGCGCCCAGTGAAGAGAAAGTAGCTGCCATCTTGAACGCAAGCCCTTCACAAGATGCTTCACAGGTCAGATCATTTGTTCAGCTTGTACAGTATTCTGCAAAGTTTCTCCCCAACTTCGCGCAAGAAGCAGAACCACTCAGGAGCCTCCTGAGGAAGAATGAGCCTTTCATCTGGGGTGAAGCACAGGAAAGGTCATTCCAGAAGTTGAAACAGCTAGTTGCACAGGCCACTACGCTTGCATATTTCAGAGGAGACTGTAACACACGTATTATTGCCGATGCAGGTCCACAGGGTTTAGGTGCAGTGCTGACTCAACTTCAAGACGGCGAGTGGCGAGCAATCTCGTACGCGTCCAGAAACCTCACTGAAGTGGAGCGGAGATACAGCCAGACCGAGAAAGAGGCCCTTGCCCTAGTGTGGGCTTGTGAGAGGTTCAACATTTATGTGTACGGTCGCAAATTTGAACTTGAAACTGATCACAAGCCACTCGAGTGTATTTTTGGCAGGCTTTCAAAACCATCAGCACGTATCGAACGTTGGGTCCTGAGGTTGCAGGGGTATGACTACAGAGTTGTTTATCGGCCTGGCAAAGCGAATATAGCAGACTCTCTCTCAAGACTCAATCAGTGTATCCCTAAAGACACAAGTGGGGAGGAATTTGACTTTGTCAAGGCAGTCGCTGAGGAAAGCTTACCTGTTGCCCTGACAGCGAAACAGGTCGAATTGGTTTCTGATAGTGACCCAGAAATTGCTAGCCTGAGACAGCACATTTTAAGTGGGGACTGGTCTCAATGTAGGATGACAGCTTATGTGTGTGTCAAGGATGAATTGTGTGTGTTAGGCAAACTTGTTCTGCGAGGTACGAGAATTGTTATTCCGAAGGCTTTACGGGGAGAAGTCTTGCGTCTTGCCCACGAGGGACATCAGGGCATCGTAAAAATGAAGGCACGTTTAAGGACGAAGGTTTGGTGGCCAAAGATTGACTCAGACGCAGAGCAGGTGTGTAAGTCTTGTCATGGCTGCCAAGTCGTAGGTGAGTTCCAGGTTCCTGAGCCCATGAAGAGAGTGAAGCCGCCTAGTGGACCCTGGCAAGACATAGCCATAGACCTGATGGGCCCCCTTCCCACTGGAGAAAGTTTGCTTGTAGTCGTAGACTATTACAGTAGATTCTACGAGGTAGCGATTATGTGCTCAACAGCAGCTAAGAGAGTGGTGGAGGTACTGACACAGATATTCTCCAGATATGGATTTCCATTCTCACTCAAGTCTGACAATGGTCCTCAGTTTTGCTGTGCGGAGTTTGAGAAGTTTCTCTCTGATCACGGAATTGAACACTTGACTTCCCCACCGCTCTGGCCGCAGGCCAATGGACATGTTGAGAGACAGAACAGAACTCTGCTTAAGACTTTGAAAGTTGCTCACGTTGAGGGCAAAAACTGGCGTGAAGAACTGCAAAAGTTTCTGCTAGCATATAGAACCACGCCGCAAACAAGCACTGGTGTTACTCCTGCTTTCCTTATGTTTGGCAGAGAGTTGAAAACCAAACTTCCAGAGTTGAGGCGCGCTGGTAACCTGTTAGACGAGGGGGTCAGAGATCGTGATTGGAATCACAAGTTCACCCACAAGGAACATGCTGACAACAAGCGGGGTGCAGCCGAAAGCCCTGTAGTGCCTGGAGATCTGGTTTTACTGAAGAACACGAAAACGTCTGGCAAGCTAGAAGCAAATTTCGAGAGTGAGCCATACACAGTGCAGACTAAGGAAGGCAGTGAGGTGACTGTTAGGTCAAAGGAGGGTGTGGAATACAGGCGGAACAGTTCATTTGTTAAGCGATACAACCCACCAGGGGAATCCCCGGAAGCCACAGAGGCCGCTTCTCAAGAAGCACCCAATACTCTTCCACCGGAGGAGAGTATAGCAACATCAAGGCCAAGGCGGACTGTCAGAATGCCGGAGAAGTACAAGGACTATGTACTTTATGAACTGAACTCTGTTGACACGTTGGACTTATGTTGAAGGCTGTTAGATCTGGTTTCATGTTATTAGATTTTATTGAACAGTCTTATTGAGATAATTCAATGCGAGCAGAACAGTTTACATACAGATTTATTTTTTGCAGTCAAGTGCCTTGTTGACTTTTCTCGTAGTCGGTTTGTTTCTAAAGAAAGGAAGGGATGTAATGTATCGATAGTATTGTCTACCGGAAGTTGTGTTAGCGGAAGTTCTCGGTTACTGTAAACGTGCAAAGGATCATGGATATTTGTGTGGGCCATGCTTTCCGGGCATCATGGCGGCCGAATAAAGTATAGTTCCTTTTATAGTTAAATCTGGTTTATTACACGGCCATCCGGGCGTCATTGTTACAGTAATGATAAGGAAGGCTATATAGAAGCCGCGGGCTTATGAACTATAGGCTTCCTGACAATATAGGGTACATCATACAAATTATGGGGACAGCATGAAATATTAAAATGTATCGTTAAAAAAAAGGGAAAGGAAAGGAAAGAAGAAATTGAAGCTTAACAAAGAGTATATTTGACTAAGAAAGAACTCTTTTGCCAACAAACAGATGCTTTCACTGTTGTGAATTTCAGGGCTTAACGAGTTGAAAAACTTAGGTCCTTGAAACCGAATTGAGAAATTTCGAATATTAGTTCGACAGGGAGGTATGTAATAAAGATTGCAATTTCTAGCATAATGCGAATGTCACTGGTTTGCAAGAGTAAACCGACATATTACGAAAATAATTAGAAAGAAAACCTCTTTTAAATAGATACATAAACTTACCTATCTGGTAGAAATAAATGTCAGAGAATTTCAAAATACCGTGTTCTTTGAAAAGAACATCAGTGTGAGAATCGAAAGAAACTTTGAAAATTATTCCTATTATCTTCTTTTGCAAAATAAAAACGCGACTTAAATTACTCTGATATGTCCATCCACACACTGAGATACAATACATTAAGTAAGGATAAACTAGACTACAGTACAAACAGCGTAAGGAAGTTTTGGGAAGGCAAAAAAAGAGAAAAGCAACTTTTTGGACTCCATTTTGCAGAAGCAAGTATCTTGTATTAGAATGCCATTTGTTTTCTGTTTACGTGGCACCTGAGAATTTGTGTAAACTTAACGAGAAACTTGCTGGTGTATAAAGCTTTGACTGAAATTCTTCGAGATGATCTACTAGAGACTGGATATGGAGAAAATTAAGACGAAGCAGAAAACTCCGGAAAAGAGCTAGAAATCAACTTCAAGCTGAATAGCAATAAGATGAATTTGACGAAACCACAAGTTAAGTTCATGGGTCATGTTATCAGCAAGAATGCTCTCAAACGAGATCTAGATAACTGAAGTCTAAGTAACGAAAGACAAGCCCAAGGCCACATGCAAGACTTTGAGTCTACTGGGTTCATCCATTATGTGACAAGATTTCTACCAAGTCTATCTGAAGTAGTACAGCCCCTGACAGGTCTGGCCATGGTCCGGGCAACACATCAAAGTTTTTAACTTATTCACTCCTCTCGTGATTCAATCAGAAAAGCCGGAGAGTCTGTTTTGAACCTCACGGAATGAATAGACGTGATGAATCGTAAAACCTGTAACCTACATAGACCCGTTTTAGGGACGGACCATTAGAAAAGTGATGGTGAGGGTGAGGAAAAACAAAAAAGAAAATCATGCAAGGGAAAATGCCAAGAAAAAAAATTCGTGCAAAGAAGAAGGTAAAGAAAAAAAAATCATGCAGAAGGACGGTCCAATTGTGACTTTTATTTAATATATAGAATTTGCGAGGTGCGGTTGCTATTGCGTGACGTCATTTATCTGTTAAGTTGCTGTCATAGTATGAATTTTGCGGTTCTATTGTGGTTTGCGATAATTACTTTCAATAAGAGAAATTAACCATGCAAAGGTAATTATAAACTTTTGGTATTTTGATATAGCGCCCCTATATGTCTGATGACCCTACATTTATCAGGTAGCGTTACCAACCCCACTGCGTGACCAACCTCATAGAACATTGAATCAAGACAACAGCTTCAAAACTCAGCAAGACGAAGGTATCAAGTTAAGTCATCAGATTAATCTTTTTATTTATATCGTAACTTACACGGATTGTTATGCTTTTGGAATGTATGGGGACTAGATATTTTCATTCCTGAGACAGACCCTATGCTGAAGTCCATAGTACACTAGTTTTCTGAAAGACAATTCCGGATACATAGAAAATCAGCATATAGGCACATATTATAAATTATATCTGGTTTGCTCACGCAAAAGTCCACGTAGTATTTCGACGTTGCCAAGGGTTGGAGAATATTTTACAAAAAGTGCATACGTGACATAATTTATAGGAACATGTAACAAAGTTATTTTCCGACGTGCGTGACGTACATTGTAGGAACGTGTTACTTATCTTTTCACGTTCACCCAGGCTGAAGTCCATTCAGGATATGTAACAAAATTGTGATAGTGATTTTTCCGTCGTGCATGACATTTAATTAATAAAGTAACATGTTACATATCCTTTCTGGTTCACCCAGGCTAAACTCCATGCAATACAGTTGCAGTGCTTTAGGATATGTAACAAAATCCTCAGTTTTTTTCCGTCGTGTGTGACATTATAGGAACATGCTGTGGAGGGTCTGGTTCACCAGGCTGAAGTCCATGCAATACAGTGTCTGAGTGCTTCTGAATATGTAACAAAATCGTGATAGTGATTTTTTCCGTCGTGTATAGTTACCAGAATCGCTTCGCATTACTTGTAAACAATTAGATTATGAGCTCGTGATTTTTTTCGTGCATAGTAATCGTGAGCGTAACCTCTTGAGAGGTTTTTGAAAAATTCTGCCATAATTTTCAGAATTTCTGGAGAGTTTGTCTAAAATTCGTTCAGAGGGTTTCACCTGAAAAAAAAAATTCCTGCGCAAGCAGTGAGCGAAAAAAAATTCGTGCAAGCTGAAAATTCCCCTCCCCCTCCCTCCCCAAATCACTTTTCTAATGGTCCGTCCCTTACTATATTTAGTTTGTTTTGTTCGTCATTTCCGTGTCACGACAACCACCACTATACACTTACTATATAATTTTGTTATTTCATTTCTATCATTTAGGAACATCTCAAACTGTAGAAAGCTGGCCTGCTTAGCGGAAATCATTATTTAAAATATACCGCGTTGTATCAGCCTTGCAGTAACCTTTGACTTGTCATCGTTTGGCTGATTAGATCTCCTGTGACTCACTGAGATCCGAAGTTCAATCTTCGTTCACGGCTTTCCAGTTTACCTAGACGTTACAGTGGCCGAACGGCGAAACAAATCTGGAAAGCCGGTGCCTCTTGCCTGTCCTCAAAAGCTATTAGATCGCTCATATTTAGTAGCATGGAATGGCAACACATACACTATGCCGAAACAAAGAAGCATTGAGGCCCAAGCACGACACAAAAAAGATCATAGATGGTTGAGGTTGTCGTTGCTGAAGCTGTGTTACCCACACCTGTACCTGCACGAACAGGAAGACAAACAGGAATAGCTGACTAGTATCAGTGAAAGTCAGTGATACCCCGCAGCGCAATCTCAGTCCACCACTGAAAACCAACCGTACCAGAGCAGCTGGAGCACCCGTGAGATTCAACACTATCTTATTTGCATAAAACTGATGCCTTTTTAATCAGAGATAATCTTCGTTAAGTGTGTTTGAATGCTTGTTTTGGTCGGGTCAAGTCATTGTTTACGTACTGTTCAAAAAGAATGCGTGACGTCTTCCCAACAAACAACACACAATAACAAGCCTCGTTTGACTGCGGATCTTACGACATCTGCTAGAATATAGATCGTGTTATTTTGGATTGGAATCATACAGTCTCTCTTCATAAGATTTTTTCAATCCTAGACTTATGGAAGCCTTAAATCATACGATAATCGAAATTTCCTGTTTAGTTTTCTTTGTCGGATCTACTTCCGCCGTCACTTTCGTTTTAGACTTTGATCACTATCGCGATTTCCTTGCGAGCACTTGTTTCGCCTGAGACACCAGCTGCTCGCCGGTATATCGTGATTAGAAACTTGAACTGAAATACTATAATATCCATGTGGCTGGATAGAGAAACGATTTGTTCACCCTATATGCATATATACTGATTGTACACAGCTTCGCCAATAAAAATCGAGACTGAGGCGCATAAAATTTGACAAGAATTCTACGAAACGGCAATTGTTCGAAGGATGATCGCCACCCCTGGTACCCGGCAAAGATAACGTAACTCAAAATAAAGAAAATACACGATCAATCCCACCCGCAGGTATCCAAAAAATAATATTAATGTGGATTCAGAATATGCAGTATCATGACTTTTCAGTGCTGATGAAATTTCCTACATCGTCTTCTAAACTCCTCACCTTGATTGATGAAGCACAACAACAAGAGAAATATGTGTGTGCGGCTTTTTTTTCTTGGCATTTTTCTTGATAATATTAAAGTTCCTCCCTCAAACGAAACGTCCTTTGGGCGAGTCACGAAAAACGCTTTACAACACGCGTTACAAGCCTAAAGGCCACGCGGTCGGAGTACTGGGCACTTCTATCCCGTCATTTGGTGCGGAGATGTCCAGGGGCTCAAAATAATTTCGTGTTTTGTGACGGTTTCGTCCTCAAAGAAAGTCACAAGGAAACAATTTCACGGTAGTGATTTTTGAACAGGGAGCTTGAGCAAACCGCGACGGCAAGGCATACAGCTAGGCAAAGAGAACGACCGTATTTCATGAGTGCAACAAAGGTTTTATAATGAGATCAGTCATAACTCTTGGTACATTTTCGGCTTTGCCATACCCCGAAAAACAACTCTACCTAAAATAACCATAGCTCGGGTATTTTGGAGAACATTAACCACGCAAGCAATTTTTCACTGGCATTATAACCACTGGTGCTGAACATTTAGCTGGAGCAAAGTTCTAGACCGATACGCGTCTTCAAACGGTGCAGCCAGCAACGCATATTAAACTGAAATTTGTCAATTTATTATTTTTGCTACGCTTCGTCTTCGCCTTCAGCATCGTCAGTTCTTGAGCTTCCTATAAATATTTTAAGTGCTCAGTATAGTCAAGGGGTTAGCACAGACACGTATTGAGAGTCAAAAACCAACTTCATGAATAGAAGTTTATTGCAAAAGGTCCCAGGCGTCTACAGATCAAGTTATCGCAATAATATTCGGTATTTAATAACAAATTCAATGAAGAGAGGGTGATTAAAAATCAAAAGAGCTTGTACCCAATGCACGTCTTATTTCACAGAAATTCATATCTAAGTGCTCGTGGACCATTACAAAAATGGAAATCTCTTCAGGCGAATTCTTATAAACTAAACCACAACAAGAAATTCCCATATAAAAGAATGGTTAATGTGATCGATACAATCTTTAAGGTAGATCAGAACAAAAACGTACACCAAGAGGTCCCACTGACAAGCAATGCTAAAACACAATAAGAGATATTCGTATTCCCGGCATTGGACTGGAACTAACTTGCAATCGAGGCTCCTGCGCTGGAACATCACTAAAATGAGATTAATGTCATTTGCATTTGAAAAGACTCCCCGCATTAGCCTCAGTTGCAAGTAACTTTCAGTCCATGAACACGAAAATATTCTGTTTACAAAAATTGGTGGTTGGACTGGCATGGACCAATCTCTCGCCCAGGTCGCCTTGCTCTTTGGTCAGTGGCTGCTTGTCAGTGGCAATTTGACTTGATCTGCTTGATTCACAATCACTACTTTACTATTTTTTCCAAATTTTTTAAACTATTTAATCGCGGTTTTTTTTCTATATTACTTAACCTTCAAACTTTGCTAATTTAGTTGCTGGAGATGATTTCACTGCTCTAAGTTTAAAAAATGCACATTACTTTTTACTTCATCACGTACTATTAATATCATGATCAGCAGTTAATATTCGCATATGGATAATCGTCAAAAAGCGAACCTATATTTTATCTGTTACCGCTAATATTTCTTCCTTAAAAGGAAGATGCACTCCAAAGAATCCAGAACACTGGCAAAGAACTTCGGAGACCAGTCAGAGTTCGCCAAAACACTTACTGTCAATTACAAAGTTCTCCAAAAATAAAGATTTCTTAATTATATATTTTATATCGCGCAGGTTACATGAATATATGACCAACCTACATTACAACAGTGAGCTATAAAACAATTGAAAACTAAAAAGTATAATTATGTAGAATGAGCTAAAACTAATTCACAATTATACTGCGAGCCCGAGTTTTCTACGAGAAGATAGTCAACGAGGCGAAGCCGAGTTGACTATCGCTCGTAGAAAACTCGGGCGAGTAGTCTAATTGTTTTAGTATAAATTTACCGTAGTCTCCTTGCATAAAAAGGAAAAAATGTCAAGTAACGCGTAAAAAAGAACTGTTTTATTTAAGAATTGGTTCATGCTTAGCGTGCGTATATCGAGTTATGGATAAACGTGGGAAGTTTGGAGAGCACGAAAGAAGCGTAAGAGTTGCTCGAGGCGCAGCCGAGAGCAACCCTAGCTTCTTGAGTGCTCTCCAAACTTTCCAAGTGCAAGATTGTTCAGAATAATCTTCACATTGCCGAATCTTAATTAAACAAAGGAACTTCGACTAAACGCGACGGAAATTGCAGCTGATATGAAACTGCACACGTCATTGCACACGTCATTTTATTGTGCACAGCCGTGCGTACATAAAGATTTTGTTCACGATGGCTCAATAGGATTTAAATAAGACTCGCGCGCGCTATGTTAAAATATGTTACATCAGGTTCAAACGTGATGCGCGATGTGCACTAGCCTGCGAACGCAGACGTATTTCCGGCTGTCGGTTGTCTCCGCCGAAAATATTTTCGGCGGAACCAGTGACAGCCGGAAATACGTCTGCGTTCGCAGGCTAGATGTGCACTAATGCGTAACTTTTTTCTATCAGCTGTTAGTATAAATCTACTAGCGTTCTATCACGAATGACGTCCTCTGATTGGCTACGCTACTAATGTTCTATTCTGTGATAGATAGCGTAGCAATGTGCCCTTGTCTTGAGGTGTCTCTAAAGAGAATTTAGATAAACTTTTGAATGACTAGTAGATTTATACTAAAACAATTAGATTATTCGCTCTCAATTTCCATGCGTGATAGAAATCTCGAGCTCATAATCTAATTGTTAAATAGAAAACGGTAATATAGCCAATCAAATTCACAGATTCACAATAGACTACGATAAATTTAAACTAACAATGAATATAACCGAGGACAGGAAATATTCCAGATTGTCTAAAAACACCCGGTGTCTTTAACAAATTGAGTTACTCTTTTTATTTCTACCTCAGGGGGAGGGGGGAATCCCATCTAAAAGGGAAAGGGGTTCTCGTCGTTCCTTTAGAGGCTGAAAAAGCTGGTTTGATACCTCTTAATGTGTTCAGCCTCAAATGGTCTATAGCGGGAGTTTTCTTGATACCTTGTAGAGTATTGAGCCAAAAAACGTCTGTGGTATCTTTTAAAGGTGAGAATAAGTTGAGGCCGCAACCACAAAACAGTACCTTGGCAACCTCGTTCACAGGGCCCGCCCCCAAGCCAGTGGAAAGGCCCTGGAAACGAGGTTGCTACCTTGGAACCTCTTAAAAGGTTTTTTGAAAAAAATTTCTGTCGATAAGCCCCGTTCTTGTTATATGGGGGACTCACCGGGCTATTAGATTAGCATTCATATCCATTAACTAGCCTTGTCAGATCACCTAAAACTGTAAACGTATTTTCCTTAGTAGTCCGAATAAACAGTTTTATAAACGAGTGCAGTTCAGACACTCTCTGTCACGCATGCGACGTTGCGCTATCGGGAGAGAGGGATCGAAGCATTGCGTGACAGAAAAGGGGGTTAAAACGGACTAATGACAAACCTGTTCAACTCCGCACTGGATCCAATAAAGGTCTTGTCTCGTTATCCTGGCTGCTGCAATACGAACCGCAACAAACCAACCACAACTTGCGTACAAGACAACAAACCACAACAGTTAGCCGGCATAACTGCGATAAAATCGCGATGATCACAAGGATCCCAAAAACCACAGGTACAAAACAAAGAATAATAATTTCCACCACTTCAAAGACTTTCCACCAAGAGCTAAACACATCTTCATGCTCAACTGCTAACGACAGAAAAGAAGCAAAAAACACGTTCACATTAGCTAAGACAACGATAAAGAGCAAAGAAATGGTTTCTGCTGTGTTGGCAATACCATCAAGAAATGGCTGAGTAAAACTGTGGTGAAGAAAAAAGAGAAAACAAAGCACGCTCATAATGACAAGACGAGGCATTGGGTCAATCACAAAAGTGTTCATCACAACAAGAATCAACCGTCGGCCGATCATAATACCTTCCCAACTCAAAGATAATTTTCCACCCTCTTCCGGCCTTCTAAAAGAATCGTACAGAACCCTCTCTACAGAATTCAGTGACATCTGCTCTGGAGTCGACACCTCGTTCACTAGGTTGCGCCGTCCTTGACATAAAAAGATGAACAACCAGTAGATTAAAGATGGCAACGGAAAGAGACAAGCCAAGAGGAACTTCCCCACAGAAAGAGTCTTACCGTATAACTTATGGGAACCCCAAAGCAGCACAAACACAAAGGGTATCACAAATGTGCAAACAAATGCAATCAAAAGGTATTGCCACCACTGAAAACAAACATGGTTACCGTCATAAAACAAACGCTTCTCTGAGCCAATGGGGACACAGCGTAGGAGGCTGAAGCTCACTGTAGCTAGGGTTGTGTATCCTAGCAACAAAGTTTGCAAAATACTGCCAACATAGGGGCCAACAGAAGGGACTTCCTGACCTCGAAACCTCTGAATTACCCAATGTAGAACATAAAAGAAGCAAACCATGAGCATTGTGCCAAAAACAGAAGAAGCAGAAAAGAACTGCTTAGATACCACCGTGAGGCCAGGAAATGGACATATGAATCCAACAGAAACTGATTTGAAGTTAAAAAACCCGACAATTGGCTCAATAAGAGTAGTTTTAATGACATGTTGTGACGAGTTAGAAACGACGACAAGGTTTGCTGCCTGATAAAAGTAGAAGAGAATCTTTAGATAACCTTTGTCAAAGTTATTATTTTGGCTCGCGGGTTTGTACGTTTTGAACCACAAGATTTGGCGTTTGATGCAGGGTATGATAAAGGGCTTGAATATTAAGTACAATGCCATGAGCGATACATAAAATAAAGCCACTGGCCAGAACCAATAATCTTTGCATTGATGCGATGGTTTACACTTTGTTGAGTAAAGTGTTTCAGTGTAGCCCTCATTACAGTGTCCACACAATTTGCCAGAGCGGTTACCCTGACAACCATTGTATTCTGGAAAGTTTGCTTCTTGAGAAGGACTACAATAACCCGCAGGACACAAGGTAAACCGTAGAGTTGGTGGATTTTTCTCCTGTTTAAACCCCCAGAAATTAGGCTTGGCAAATATGTTCTGAGTACAGGTGGCTCCAAATGGACATTGAAGACACCGAAATCCTGGATCTATTTCTCCCTCAATCGCATGACCTCGCTGAAGACTATAAGTATTATCTGCGCACGCCAAGCAATCATATTTTGTATATTGAGTTAATATATAGACCTTGCATGGACGTATGCGGCTTGAAATGTTCCTCTGACTTGTGATGTCGTTCGTAAAGGTAATGTTCATCATCTGACTTCCCAAAGGACAAGAAAAGTTTGTCAAGTTCTCCTTTCCAAAAAAAGTTAGATTACTTTTGGCTACAACAATCAGAGTTATCTTGTCCCTATAGAGACTCGCGTTCAATGTGGTGTTGTATAGAACTATTGGTCCTCCGCTCTCGAAATTAATACAAGAGGGACTTTTGCTGTTCAGTGTGCTACAATTCGACTCTTTTGCAGTGTGACTAAAACGGCTGTTCAGAATTTTGAGACTCGTGGAACCATCCACTGTGGAGATATGACTGCCGAGAGACGCAAAATTGTCAACAAAATGAGATCTGGAAATTGTTATATTGCCATTAGTTATGTATACAGCGCCGCCCATTTCAGCTGCCATATTTTCCTCGAATGTTGTATCCTCGAATATCACGTGACTTTTGTAATCCCATGAAGGCCAGTATTCACCGCATTTTTCTGGATGTTTAGCGTTATCTTCTATCAGTGATAACCACGTGGCCCCTCCACCCTTCAAAGAGTGATTTTTTGTGAATCGAGAGCTGTTAATTTCGAGATGTATAGGTCTCTCCGAGTTTAAAAATATAGCGCCTCCACGTGGCGCAGAACAGTTGTTGAATGTCGAGTTTATAATGAAAAAAAATGCACTGTCAGAGTAACGACGATGAAAATCAAAATTCAACAAGGTAAGTGCCCCTCCACCTCCAATAGAATGAGTCTCTTCCCTGACGTAATTGCCGTCAAAAATGGAGTCAGCAACTACAGTCCTTATGACACCCCTAATTGCTATTCCACCCGCTCCGACAGCTGCTCTGTTGTTAAGAAATCGAGACTGGGATATTTTAAGCTTGCAAGCGCCGTAAATAAATGCAGTGAAACTTTCCATTGCACTATTTGAGTCCATAATAACTCTGTTAAAAATTAAAACACTGAGAAGGTCGCTTCCATCTAAATATAGGACACAACCAACACCTGCTTCATTTCTTAAGAAAGTCGAGTTTTCTATTAAGGTTTCAACGATACAAGTTTTCCTTGTAAGACAATCATCTGTCATAACCTCAGTTTGTTTATAATCAGTTAGTAATGCTCCACCTTCCACTGCATAATTGGAAATAAAGTCGCTGTGTTTAATGACCAGCCGTAGATGGTTACTGTGCACGACATACAACGATCCTCCATTCATTGCCATGCAGCCAATAAATCTGCAGCGTTCCACAGTCAACAATAAAGTATTGTCTGAGTGATTTGCCTGAAACATTGAAGAATGAATACGCGGTACCATTGAAGTAACAAACAAGGCCCCTTCGTAACTTTCGCCAAACACCAGGCTGTTCGTAAATGAAGAATTAAGAAACAATACCGAAACTCTATGTCCACTGATGAAGACAGCACCTCCATTACCACTTGTTGCGTTGTTAAGTGAGAAAATACTCTCTAGTAAATTAAACTTGACTTCCATGCATTCAATGTTGAACGCCCCACCTTGAGAAGCAGACGTGTTGATAAACGATGAATTAGACACGCTCACTTTGCAAAGATCGGTTCCTTTCATGAATATGACTCCGCCATTTCCTTCGTATGTGTTACCTCCAAAATTAGAGTTTAAGATCTCTATCGAAATGCTTGATACGTTCACCAAGAATGATCGTGCATTTTTACTCGAGAAGCTGCTTTCATTAATAAAAATGTTTACACTGTTGCTGTTAACAATAAGTTCACTATGACCGCCACTTGCAAAAACATTTGGGCGCGACAATGCACTGTTTCTTATAAACTTCACTTGCTTTAAGTTGATATCCTGGTTGCCATTTTCCATATCTAAGAAAACTAGCCCTTTTGAACTGAACTTGTTGTCAGAAAATACTACATTTTCCAGTGTGATGGTAAAACTCACAAAATGTTTATTGTAAGACGATGCATTGAAAGACATACAGCGTCCCTCAGCTGACATTGTATTACCTTTAAAAAAGGAATTTTTGAGCGTAAAAGTTACTAAGACATCTTCTGATAGATTCATTGTTTTGTTGACAACAACTGAGATGCACTCACTGTTATTAACAAAGGCTGAATCTGTAATTTGAATGTTTGACACGATCCTCGTACTCACTAAAAACTGAACACCACGTTTGCTGCCTTCAAATTTGCATCTGTCGATGTTAACAGAAGAATCCTGAAAATACACCAAGCTGTCGTGCAGGAACAGACCTGATAAGGTGATATTCATATGCTGGGCATCATCAGAACCATCAAACGTCAAACCCTCAGAACATCGTATGTGAGGAGGCTTGGGACCGAATCCTACCAGAGTGAGGCTCTTGTTGATGTAAATTCCTGGATGTAGTGGAATTTCTGATTGGCAAGTGTAGGGATCGTTTTCAGTGTTTGTGCCGTCCAAATGAATTTTGTCTCCTCGTGACGCCAACATGACAGCGATCCAGATGTTTTTACAGGGGTTTGTTTGGTTACATGACCAACCGTCGTTACCCGATGTACGGGAAATGTACAATTCCTTTTCTTTAGAAACACGTCCTGTATGGAACGAAAAGGGACGAAAAGAGTAAAATCAACTATATTGTCAGTACAACATTTTCATCTCATTGGCAATTCGTCTCATTAACCGTGCTGACTCTCTTTTTGAATCGTAACGAAACACACACTTTCTTTCGAATTAGACATTCTGTGCTCGTTGTTATGAGAAGAGGTAACCTTGATTGGACTTGGATGGCTTAATTGGAATTGGGTTAATTGCAATTAGTCTGTTAGTGGAACGTATGTCAAGAACATTAAGTAATTCATATTTAGCGTCGATACTATAACAAAAAAAAAACTCTAAAAGTGATAGATTAAAAAATCAGAAAATTCCATTCCAAACTCGCGATCACGAGTCAGGTTATGAATTTTCCATCGCATAGCCTTTTAAACGAAAGAAAGCCCTTTTTCATTTGCGTCTATGTGCATGTTGTCATATTCAACACGCCCTTGACAGAAGACATTCCAGCTGAATCAAATGTCACAACTGTCCGGAGCCTGCGCATAGAAATCCAGCTAGAATCAGAGAACTTTGCTTTTGGTCTAGTCGGCGGCGAAAGTGCTTTTGAAAACGTGATTAAAAGGTCATAGTTTCTAATCGTTTTTGAGTTGTTGTTTTGTTGTCACTCCTGTGCGATATCACGGAAAGGCTCGCTTTGCAATCAGGATGCGAGAATCCTCTGAGCTTTGCGATTCTATTTGCGCAGTCTAAGTTTCTTTTTTGCTCTTCTAGGATGGTTCAGGGCGGGGGCTCGAGTGGGGTGGAGAGCAGGTGTCGAGGCTCTCGCCCGGTAACGTTGTGTCAGGTCCAGGTCCAAAAATGTGGTCATGTTACAGAAACCGAATTTCAACGCCGATTTTTAATAAATCCAGGTTACACGAGACGATTTTCAACGCAACATGCAAACTTTGGGCAATAATGTTGAAGGCTTTTTAGTCACTTTCAAAACTTGTAACATGTTGCTGCAACCAGATGTTGCGTTAAATGTCGCCCTGTGCGCCATGTTACACGTCATCGATTTTTAAAGCGACATTGTTGCGTTAAAGTCTTCACATGTGAAGAGAGTCGAACAATTTGCAGCAGGTCCAAAAATATGTCCTTAAATGGTACAAAACATCGAATGCTAACTTCATGTAGGAATGACATAATTATTTCTAACAGCCGCTATTTGGATTCACCACATGATCTTAGATTTAATAACTTTAATAAAACGTTAGAAAAACCACTTATACTGGCTCAAAAAGAGTCGACAAACACAGGGAGCTTACGTCAGTTCATGCAAAAAAAATCTATCAGTACCAAAAGTTTTTGAAAATCCCTTAAATCTTCATTCGATAAATAGAGCCTTACTTTTTCATCGGGTAGTCGCAGTTTAAAGGTTTAATACTGCAAAAAGGGCTTATGAGATTGGCTACTTTTCTTCAAGTGCTTCTGTGAACGTTACTAACTTTGTTTGCTTTCCGCTAATTGAAAAAGTGCGACAATGTTTGCAGAGTGGCATATGAGTAATAATGGACAATCTTGAGTAGAAAATAAAGTTGATTCCCAGTACATCATGTAAAAGAAATCTAAATATATATTGTATATTGTTTTAAAATTGCTTTCAAATTAACGTCACACGCTGATGATCATGTTACATTTTCCCTTCCCGATTCCAAAGAGGCATTGACGGCCACAAAATTGTCCACGTTTCCGTGTCTGTCACTAAAGAGTGTCTTTTCTTTTTTTCAATTCACCTTTTTTCGGTGACGTTGCTTAAATCCACTGTAAACGGAGTTTGTGAAGCAGGACATATTTCTAGAAGTAGTTGTTCACTTGCGTGAATCTAGCACGCGCCTAGCCTGCAACCATGTTCTTTGCGTCTTTGCAGCTAAATAAAATTTCTGAACTTTATGAATTTTGGTTTCATTCCGGCCCTTACTTTTTGGTAAATCGCAACATCAGCTGCGAGTCTAAATACGTACCCGAGGTACGAATTTTATGAAGAATTTATAAGCGACTCAGTTTTGATGTCTTGCGCAAAGTAAAATAGATATGTACAAGGTAATAGTGGCTTTTTTCTCACTTAGAGGACATAATGCTTGCTCCCAGATCTTTAACCGGGAAGGCTGAAGGCGACCTATGATTAAATCTGATGTGTTTTACGTAATCGCCTGTTAGGAATGTGGTACGTGAGACAAGAGCGCATGTCCGAGAAGGAATATTTGATATAAAGATAAAATTTATGCTGAAGGAACGGAGTTCGCATAAGGTGTAGTCCTGCAAAAAAGATTCGCTCGTTGCAATGTTAACGTCTTTTGTCTTTTGCAAAGAAAATGTACTTTGCACGGTCCGGAAAAGAGACTGGGACTCGCCTGCAGGCTAATGTCACGTGAGCTCATACGTCAGTTCTTGTTCGATCGATGTAGTTGTTGTTAAGCTGTCTTGTATTTCATGGCCCCTTGTTCACGAAACTGCTATTGGTAAAATGTATTTAACTTTTTCTCGTCGCGCGCCTGGTTGCGTAGAAACCATTTGATCGCCAACCAATTTTAGCCTTAGCGCGCATCTCTTAAAGGATGAATTGAATTTCTAATCGAAGAAACGAGACGTTCGGACTCGCTAGACCTCGCATTCAGCTTTTTAATCTGAGAGATCACAGATATTTGAACAGGGCCGCAAATGATCCTCGAATTGGAGCGCATACGCTTTTGTGTCTGCTCTTTGCATATGCAAATGCAGACACTATGCAGAGCTGTAGAAATTTCAATCACTACATCATAGTACAAGTGTGAAAATATTTTATAGAGGTTTGACTGAGGTTTTCATTACAAGTCCATTTTGTGATTATGTACATGAGGACAGGTAAAGCGTAACCATTTGTCGTGAATCTGTCGTGAACCACGATGAATGTCGTCACTCAATCGTGAATTATCGTAACCCTTACCATTGGTTGCGAGAAAATTACGAATTCAAGACAACATTCGGAACCAATAGAATTCGAGGAAATGAGTCGACAACTGCGTCAACGATCACGTGGGAAAGAAGGCAACCCACGCTTCGCGAACGAAGGACAGTTTGCGTTTTGTCTCCGTAGCTGTTGGGTTTCACTGTGGACGTCGGAAAGCGAGGTAAGTGAGTGATTTTCTTTTTCATTTTCTGAAGTTTGTCATGAATTTCTTAAAAGGTGTTGTCTCAATATGTCACAGCTTTAGAAGTAAGGGTCAACTTGGCCGAATAAATGGCTTTGGCAGATGCTTTCGAGCTGTCGATCGATGCACAGCTCGGCGTAGACTTTCTGAAAAGTCTTTCGTCTTGTTTATTCAGTACCTCTCGCTCGCTCGGCCGCTTCGCGACCTAAACAACGGCCGCTTCGCGGCC
>JAHPZR010027870.1:30000-37500 GCA_019787425.1 Platygyra sinensis
GCGAAGCGGCCGAGCGAGCGAGAGGTACTGAATAAACAAGACGAAAGACTTTTCAGAAAGTCTACGCCGAGCTGTGCATCGATCGACAGCTCGAAAGCATCTGCCAAAGCCATTTATTCGGCCAAGTTGACCCTTACTTCTAAAGCTGTGACATATTGAGACAACACCTTTTAAGAAATTCATGACAAACTTCAGAAAATGAAAAAGAAAATCACTCACTTACCTCGCTTTCCGACGTCCACAGTGAAACCCAACAGCTACGGAGACAAAACGCAAACTGTCCTTCGTTCGCGAAGCGTGGGTTGCCTTCTTTCCCACGTGATCGTTGACGCAGTTGTCGACTCATTTCCTCGAATTCTATTGGTTCCGAATGTTGTCTTGAATTCGTAATTTTCTCGCAACCAATGGTAAGGGTTACGATAATTCACGATTGAGTGACGACATTCATCGTGGTTCACGACAGATTCACGACAAATGGTTACGCTTTACCTGTCCTCATGTACATAATCACAAAATGGACTTGTAATGAAAACCTCAGTCAAACCTCTATAAAATATTTTCACACTTGTACTATGATGTAGTGATTGAAATTTCTACAGCTCTGCATAGTGTCTGCATTTGCATATGCAAAGAGCAGACACAAAAGCGTATGCGCTCCAATTCGAGGATCATTTGCGGCCCTGTTCAAATATCTGTGATCTCTCAGATTAAAAAGCTGAATGCGAGGTCTAGCGAGTCCGAACGTCTCGTTTCTTCGATTAGAAATTCAATTCATCCTTTAAGAGATGCGCGCTAAGGCTAAAATTGGTTGGCGATCAAATGGTTTCTACGCAACCAGGCGCGCGACGAGAAAAAGTTAAATACATTTTACCAATAGCAGTTTCGTGAACAAGGGGCCATGAAATACAAGACAGCTTAACAACAACTACATCGATCGAACAAGAACTGACGTATGAGCTCACGTGACATTAGCCTGCAGGCGAGTCCCAGTCTCTTTTCCGGACCGTGCAAAGTACATTTTCTTTGCAAAAGACAAAAGACGTTAACATTGCAACGAGCGAATCTTTTTTGCAGGACTACACCTTATGCGAACTCCGTTCCTTCAGCATAAATTTTATCTTTATATCAAATATTCCTTCTCGGACATGCGCTCTTGTCTCACGTACCACATTCCTAACAGGCGATTACGTAAAACACATCAGATTTAATCATAGGTCGCCTTCAGCCTTCCCGGTTAAAGATCTGGGAGCAAGCATTATGTCCTCTAAGTGAGAAAAAAGCCACTATTACCTTGTACATATCTATTTTACTTTGCGCAAGACATCAAAACTGAGTCGCTTATAAATTCTTCATAAAATTCGTACCTCGGGTACGTATTTAGACTCGCAGCTGATGTTGCGATTTACCAAAAAGTAAGGGCCGGAATGAAACCAAAATTCATAAAGTTCAGAAATTTTATTTAGCTGCAAAGACGCAAAGAACATGGTTGCAGGCTAGGCGCGTGCTAGATTCACGCAAGTGAACAACTACTTCTAGAAATATGTCCTGCTTCACAAACTCCGTTTACAGTGGATTTAAGCAACGTCACCGAAAAAAGGTGAATTGAAAAAAAGAAAAGACACTCTTTAGTGACAGACACGGAAACGTGGACAATTTTGTGGCCGTCAATGCCTCTTTGGAATCGGGAAGGGAAAATGTAACATGATCATCAGCGTGTGACGTTAATTTGAAAGCAATTTTAAAACAATATACAATATATATTTAGATTTCTTTTACATGATGTACTGGGAATCAACTTTATTTTCTACTCAAGATTGTCCATTATTACTCATATGCCACTCTGCAAACATTGTCGCACTTTTTCAATTAGCGGAAAGCAAACAAAGTTAGTAACGTTCACAGAAGCACTTGAAGAAAAGTAGCCAATCTCATAAGCCCTTTTTGCAGTATTAAACCTTTAAACTGCGACTACCCGATGAAAAAGTAAGGCTCTATTTATCGAATGAAGATTTAAGGGATTTTCAAAAACTTTTGGTACTGATAGATTTTTTTTGCATGAACTGACGTAAGCTCCCTGTGTTTGTCGACTCTTTTTGAGCCAGTATAAGTGGTTTTTCTAACGTTTTATTAAAGTTATTAAATCTAAGATCATGTGGTGAATCCAAATAGCGGCTGTTAGAAATAATTATGTCATTCCTACATGAAGTTAGCATTCGATGTTTTGTACCATTTAAGGACATATTTTTGGACCTGCTGCAAATTGTTCGACTCTCTTCACATGTGAAGACTTTAACGCAACAATGTCGCTTTAAAAATCGATGACGTGTAACATGGCGCACAGGGCGACATTTAACGCAACATCTGGTTGCAGCAACATGTTACAAGTTTTGAAAGTGACTAAAAAGCCTTCAACATTATTGCCCAAAGTTTGCATGTTGCGTTGAAAATCGTCTCGTGTAACCTGGATTTATTAAAAATCGGCGTTGAAATTCGGTTTCTGTAACATGACCACATTTTTGGACCTGGACCTGACACAACGTTACCGGGCGAGAGCCTCGACACCTGCTCTCCACCCCACTCGAGCCCCCGCCCTGAACCATCCTAGAAGAGCAAAAAAGAAACTTAGACTGCGCAAATAGAATCGCAAAGCTCAGAGGATTCTCGCATCCTGATTGCAAAGCGAGCCTTTCCGTGATATCGCACAGGAGTGACAACAAAACAACAACTCAAAAACGATTAGAAACTATGACCTTTTAATCACGTTTTCAAAAGCACTTTCGCCGCCGACTAGACCAAAAGCAAAGTTCTCTGATTCTAGCTGGATTTCTATGCGCAGGCTCCGGACAGTTGTGACATTTGATTCAGCTGGAATGTCTTCTGTCAAGGGCGTGTTGAATATGACAACATGCACATAGACGCAAATGAAAAAGGGCTTTCTTTCGTTTAAAAGGCTATGCGATGGAAAATTCATAACCTGACTCGTGATCGCGAGTTTGGAATGGAATTTTCTGATTTTTTAATCTATCACTTTTAGAGTTTTTTTTTTGTTATAGTATCGACGCTAAATATGAATTACTTAATGTTCTTGACATACGTTCCACTAACAGACTAATTGCAATTAACCCAATTCCAATTAAGCCATCCAAGTCCAATCAAGGTTACCTCTTCTCATAACAACGAGCACAGAATGTCTAATTCGAAAGAAAGTGTGTGTTTCGTTACGATTCAAAAAGAGAGTCAGCACGGTTAATGAGACGAATTGCCAATGAGATGAAAATGTTGTACTGACAATATAGTTGATTTTACTCTTTTCGTCCCTTTTCGTTCCATACAGGACGTGTTTCTAAAGAAAAGGAATTGTACATTTCCCGTACATCGGGTAACGACGGTTGGTCATGTAACCAAACAAACCCCTGTAAAAACATCTGGATCGCTGTCATGTTGGCGTCACGAGGAGACAAAATTCATTTGGACGGCACAAACACTGAAAACGATCCCTACACTTGCCAATCAGAAATTCCACTACATCCAGGAATTTACATCAACAAGAGCCTCACTCTGGTAGGATTCGGTCCCAAGCCTCCTCACATACGATGTTCTGAGGGTTTGACGTTTGATGGTTCTGATGATGCCCAGCATATGAATATCACCTTATCAGGTCTGTTCCTGCACGACAGCTTGGTGTATTTTCAGGATTCTTCTGTTAACATCGACAGATGCAAATTTGAAGGCAGCAAACGTGGTGTTCAGTTTTTAGTGAGTACGAGGATCGTGTCAAACATTCAAATTACAGATTCAGCCTTTGTTAATAACAGTGAGTGCATCTCAGTTGTTGTCAACAAAACAATGAATCTATCAGAAGATGTCTTAGTAACTTTTACGCTCAAAAATTCCTTTTTTAAAGGTAATACAATGTCAGCTGAGGGACGCTGTATGTCTTTCAATGCATCGTCTTACAATAAACATTTTGTGAGTTTTACCATCACACTGGAAAATGTAGTATTTTCTGACAACAAGTTCAGTTCAAAAGGGCTAGTTTTCTTAGATATGGAAAATGGCAACCAGGATATCAACTTAAAGCAAGTGAAGTTTATAAGAAACAGTGCATTGTCGCGCCCAAATGTTTTTGCAAGTGGCGGTCATAGTGAACTTATTGTTAACAGCAACAGTGTAAACATTTTTATTAATGAAAGCAGCTTCTCGAGTAAAAATGCACGATCATTCTTGGTGAACGTATCAAGCATTTCGATAGAGATCTTAAACTCTAATTTTGGAGGTAACACATACGAAGGAAATGGCGGAGTCATATTCATGAAAGGAACCGATCTTTGCAAAGTGAGCGTGTCTAATTCATCGTTTATCAACACGTCTGCTTCTCAAGGTGGGGCGTTCAACATTGAATGCATGGAAGTCAAGTTTAATTTACTAGAGAGTATTTTCTCACTTAACAACGCAACAAGTGGTAATGGAGGTGCTGTCTTCATCAGTGGACATAGAGTTTCGGTATTGTTTCTTAATTCTTCATTTACGAACAGCCTGGTGTTTGGCGAAAGTTACGAAGGGGCCTTGTTTGTTACTTCAATGGTACCGCGTATTCATTCTTCAATGTTTCAGGCAAATCACTCAGACAATACTTTATTGTTGACTGTGGAACGCTGCAGATTTATTGGCTGCATGGCAATGAATGGAGGATCGTTGTATGTCGTGCACAGTAACCATCTACGGCTGGTCATTAAACACAGCGACTTTATTTCCAATTATGCAGTGGAAGGTGGAGCATTACTAACTGATTATAAACAAACTGAGGTTATGACAGATGATTGTCTTACAAGGAAAACTTGTATCGTTGAAACCTTAATAGAAAACTCGACTTTCTTAAGAAATGAAGCAGGTGTTGGTTGTGTCCTATATTTAGATGGAAGCGACCTTCTCAGTGTTTTAATTTTTAACAGAGTTATTATGGACTCAAATAGTGCAATGGAAAGTTTCACTGCATTTATTTACGGCGCTTGCAAGCTTAAAATATCCCAGTCTCGATTTCTTAACAACAGAGCAGCTGTCGGAGCGGGTGGAATAGCAATTAGGGGTGTCATAAGGACTGTAGTTGCTGACTCCATTTTTGACGGCAATTACGTCAGGGAAGAGACTCATTCTATTGGAGGTGGAGGGGCACTTACCTTGTTGAATTTTGATTTTCATCGTCGTTACTCTGACAGTGCATTTTTTTTCATTATAAACTCGACATTCAACAACTGTTCTGCGCCACGTGGAGGCGCTATATTTTTAAACTCGGAGAGACCTATACATCTCGAAATTAACAGCTCTCGATTCACAAAAAATCACTCTTTGAAGGGTGGAGGGGCCACGTGGTTATCACTGATAGAAGATAACGCTAAACATCCAGAAAAATGCGGTGAATACTGGCCTTCATGGGATTACAAAAGTCACGTGATATTCGAGGATACAACATTCGAGGAAAATATGGCAGCTGAAATGGGCGGCGCTGTATACATAACTAATGGCAATATAACAATTTCCAGATCTCATTTTGTTGACAATTTTGCGTCTCTCGGCAGTCATATCTCCACAGTGGATGGTTCCACGAGTCTCAAAATTCTGAACAGCCGTTTTAGTCACACTGCAAAAGAGTCGAATTGTAGCACACTGAACAGCAAAAGTCCCTCTTGTATTAATTTCGAGAGCGGAGGACCAATAGTTCTATACAACACCACATTGAAC
This sequence comes from Platygyra sinensis, assembly GCA_019787425.1. Taxonomy (NCBI): domain Eukaryota; kingdom Metazoa; phylum Cnidaria; class Anthozoa; order Scleractinia; family Merulinidae; genus Platygyra; species Platygyra sinensis. The sequence goes on from JAHPZR010027870.1 coordinate 35,740, forward strand.
GCGAGTCTCTATAGGGACAAGATAACTCTGATTGTTGTAGCCAAAAGTAATCTAACTTTTTTTGGAAAGGAGAACTTGACAAACTTTTCTTGTCCTTTGGGAAGTCAGATGATGAACATTACCTTTACGAACGACATCACAAGTCAGAGGAACATTTCAAGCCGCATACGTCCATGCAAGGTCTATATATTAACTCAATATACAAAATATGATTGCTTGGCGTGCGCAGATAATACTTATAGTCTTCAGCGAGGTCATGCGATTGAGGGAGAAATAGATCCAGGATTTCGGTGTCTTCAATGTCCATTTGGAGCCACCTGTACTCAGAACATATTTGCCAAGCCTAATTTCTGGGGGTTTAAACAGGAGAAAAATCCACCAACTCTACGGTTTACCTTGTGTCCTGCGGGTTATTGTAGTCCTTCTCAAGAAGCAAACTTTCCAGAATACAATGGTTGTCAGGGTAACCGCTCTGGCAAATTGTGTGGACACTGTAATGAGGGCTACACTGAAACACTTTACTCAACAAAGTGTAAACCATCGCATCAATGCAAAGATTATTGGTTCTGGCCAGTGGCTTTATTTTATGTATCGCTCATGGCATTGTACTTAATATTCAAGCCCTTTATCATACCCTGCATCAAACGCCAAATCTTGTGGTTCAAAACGTACAAACCCGCGAGCCAAAATAATAACTTTGACAAAGGTTATCTAAAGATTCTCTTCTACTTTTATCAGGCAGCAAACCTTGTCGTCGTTTCTAACTCGTCACAACATGTCATTAAAACTACTCTTATTGAGCCAATTGTCGGGTTTTTTAACTTCAAATCAGTTTCTGTTGGATTCATATGTCCATTTCCTGGCCTCACGGTGGTATCTAAGCAGTTCTTTTCTGCTTCTTCTGTTTTTGGCACAATGCTCATGGTTTGCTTCTTTTATGTTCTACATTGGGTAATTCAGAGGTTTCGAGGTCAGGAAGTCCCTTCTGTTGGCCCCTATGTTGGCAGTATTTTGCAAACTTTGTTGCTAGGATACACAACCCTAGCTACAGTGAGCTTCAGCCTCCTACGCTGTGTCCCCATTGGCTCAGAGAAGCGTTTGTTTTATGACGGTAACCATGTTTGTTTTCAGTGGTGGCAATACCTTTTGATTGCATTTGTTTGCACATTTGTGATACCCTTTGTGTTTGTGCTGCTTTGGGGTTCCCATAAGTTATACGGTAAGACTCTTTCTGTGGGGAAGTTCCTCTTGGCTTGTCTCTTTCCGTTGCCATCTTTAATCTACTGGTTGTTCATCTTTTTATGTCAAGGACGGCGCAACCTAGTGAACGAGGTGTCGACTCCAGAGCAGATGTCACTGAATTCTGTAGAGAGGGTTCTGTACGATTCTTTTAGAAGGCCGGAAGAGGGTGGAAAATTATCTTTGAGTTGGGAAGGTATTATGATCGGCCGACGGTTGATTCTTGTTGTGATGAACACTTTTGTGATTGACCCAATGCCTCGTCTTGTCATTATGAGCGTGCTTTGTTTTCTCTTTTTTCTTCACCACAGTTTTACTCAGCCATTTCTTGATGGTATTGCCAACACAGCAGAAACCATTTCTTTGCTCTTTATCGTTGTCTTAGCTAATGTGAACGTGTTTTTTGCTTCTTTTCTGTCGTTAGCAGTTGAGCATGAAGATGTGTTTAGCTCTTGGTGGAAAGTCTTTGAAGTGGTGGAAATTATTATTCTTTGTTTTGTACCTGTGGTTTTTGGGATCCTT
>JAHPZR010027870.1:42500-56893 GCA_019787425.1 Platygyra sinensis
AGCATGCCTGTTGTAGTACGGCAAATACAAGTACAGCCACTGGTAAGTAGCTAAGAAATGGAACTTCAAATATGAATTTATGAAAACGTGCACACTTCCTCGCACAGCCTTTTTCAGCGATTAAACAAGTCTTGATTTTATCCGAGCTTTTCTTGTCCTCACTCAAACAAATCGCCTAATTCATAGATCCCGTCATTCAGCAAGCCTCTACTTCCGTGCCTGGGTTGCAGAAATGGGAAGACAGGACCGTTCGCCTGCTGATCGAAAATTACGTTCATTTTAAACACCTTTTCAAGAAGGGGAAAACTATAAAGAAGGATGTTTTCCAAAAAATTGCTGATCGCTTTAACGAAACCTCGACGGTGAAAGTGAGCGGCGATCAGTGCTTGAGGAAATGGCTGAAATTAGAAGCAAAGATTAAAGAGATTGAAGACAACAATAACCTGAAGGGCCGAGCCAAAAAGTCGTGGAAGTTTTATGAAGACTTGGAGGAGGCTATAGGAGACAGCCCAAAGGTAAACCCAGCGTATACTTACGACGTCGCAGACGGGACGCCGCCTTCATCATTAAACGTACGTAATTCCGAATCAGACGAAGACAGTGATGCAGAAGATGATGAGACTGGCAGCACCGCAAAGCGAGTAAAGACACTAAAGAGCAGAGCGAGGAAAAGAAAGAGTCATTCTTCTGCCGCAGAGATGCTTTCCTTTTTGCACTCTTACACACAGAAGAAGGAAAAAGTGGAAGAGGAAAAACTTAATTTGCTCAGGGAAATGAAACAGGAAAAGAAAGAGTTTCTAAGCCAGTTCTTAGATATGCTGAAAAATAAGTGGCTTTAAATCTGTTGCTATAGTTGTTCCGGAGTTTCATTGGCAGAAAATGTTGAATGTTTCAGTTGCGTTTTCATTAACAGAATCAAGCAAGCATTTGAAAGATGACATTGATTTGACCAGCCATCATCGTTTTTTTTTTTTAATCATTTGTTGCTCAGATTAATAATTTCGTAATTTAACACTGACTACTTGTGAACTGTTATTGTTCCATATGTGAAAGTCCGGAAGATAACAATAAATGACCTTATTTGTTGTCATAATTATAATGTAACACAAGTATATTGACTGGATTGAGAGAACTTCAAGGACAGACAATGTTCACTAGGTGTGTTCTCTTCTGCTCTGCTCTCTCATCAGAGCAATGCGGTTCATCTACAGGATAATCATCGTTATCCTCATCATCCATACAGCATTCGTAATAATCGTCATTCAGTAAACAAACGTTATGTAAAACACAAGCAGATATTACAAGGTGAACCGATAATGTAAGATCCAAATGATCCAAGAAAAGAAGTTTTCTCCATCGTCCCTTTAAAAGTCCGATTGCTCTCTCTACTTTCTGCCGAAGAGAAGACAGCACTGTGTTAAACCTCCTGTGCTGAGGCGCCAGGTGGCCATTGTCCCTGTAAGGAGTAATTAGCCATCTGAAAGAGAACAACATGAGGCACTCGTCATTGCACTTAAAATGGATTGTCAGCGATACTCATGTTCAATTCCAAAAAGTTCCTCTTGTTTCTGTTATTAATCTTGATTAAATACTGGATAGATGAGGGAGAGCAATTAAAGATCTATTGGTGAAGTTCATGTCAATGAATTAATGTACCTCGATAAAGGGTATCCTCCATCTCCTAAAAGGTGAGTGTCGCCAGGAAACTTGTTTGCGGCCGTTCGCCAAAGCACGGAGTTACGGAGGACTCGCGAATCATGAACTGATCCAGGCCAACCAGCCAAAACGTCCGTAAAGAGCATTTTGTCATCACACACAAGCTAACGAAGCAATTGCAGAAACGCACGTGATTAGCATATTACGCAACGCATTTTATACCTCATTTTGTATATTTTAAATTGATTTATACAATAATTAATGGTGTAGCAGAACTGATCTTAGTTTTATTTAGTTTTTTTTTTTTTCGCTACGCCGTTTACCTGCACGTTGAATGAGTGGAATTTTTTTCTGTTCACATAAGCTTCTGGCTCGTGTTCTGGGGCGCGGATCCGAATGTGGGTGCCATCAATCAGCCCAATGATACCAGGGAATCCCCCTTCGTCTTCAAAAACACTTCTTATTTCTTGCTTTTGATTTGCTGTAAAATGGATATTTCAATGCAAAAATAGAAAACCCCCAACATGTATATTTTTTAATTTTAAAGCCATTACTCACCGTCTGGCCATTTGATATAATGTCCTGAAAGATCAACAGCTGCCTGTAAAAGTCGAATTAGAACTCGGTTAACACTACTCATGGTAATGTTGAACCTGTCGGCGACAGCCCGTGCAGGCTCTTGATTCCCCATGTTCCACAGGAAGGCCAATACTTGCTTCGCCGGCGGAATGGCAGGCCTTCCTTAAGTGTTAGCGAGGGGTATCCTTCCCGTCCTCATGGCTTCCTGTGCGAATAGCTCACACGTTTCTCTTGTCATACGAAAATGGCTCTTGAATTCATCCGGCAAATAGGAGGGCACGGTAATTTCCATAAAGTTGTAAATTCTATTTAATTTGCGCCGCGTGTAGTATCGGCCAACGGCACTCAAAACAATTATGTCGTCGTCGTCAACCATCAAACTCGTCAATAGTAAACTCTAAATCACTGAATATTTCTAAGGTGAACAAAAGTTCCGGAGAGTCAAACATGTTCAATTTTTGAGGGCAAAACTGCGAATGGAACGGGCTTATCGTTTTCCACTCCGGTGCAGTCAGCCAGAAAATTCTGTACCATTCGCCAATGGAAATTTCCGGAAATTCACACCGGAATTTTTGGTCGAATGGTAAGCGCCCAAGTGCTCGCAAGGAAATCGCGATAGTGATCAAAGTCTAAAACGAAAGTGACGGCGGAAGTAGATCCGACAAAGAAAACTGAACAGGGAATTTCGATTATTATATGATTTAAGGCTTCCATGAGTCTAGAATTGAAAAAATCTTATGAAGAGCGACTGTATGATTCCAATCCAAAATAACACGATCTATATTCTAACAGATGTCGTAAGATCCGCAGTCAAACGAGGCTTGTTATTGTGTGTCGTTTGTTGGGAAGACGTCACGCATTCTTTTTGAACAGTACGTAAATACATAATGACTTTAATGACCCGATCATAACAGGCATTCAAACACACTTGCAAATAAAATAGTGTTGAACCTCACGGGTGCTTCAGCTGCTCTGGTACGGTTGGTTTTCAGTGGTGGACTGAGATTGCGCTGCGGGGTATCACTGACTTTCACTGATACTAGTCAGCTATTCCTGTTTGTCTTCCTGTTTGTGCAGGTACAGGTGTGGGTAACACAGCTTCAGCAACGACAACCTCAACCATCTATGATCTTTTTTGTGTCGTGTTTGGGCCTCAATGCTTCTTTGTCGGCGGCCTAGTGCATGTGTTGCCATTCCATGCTACTAAATATGAGCGATCTAATAGCTTTTGAGGACAGGCAAGAGGCACCGGCTTTCCAGATTTGTTTCGCCGTTCGGCCACTGTAACGTCTAGGTAAACTGGAAAGCCGTGAACGAAGATTCTGCTTGATTGAACTTGGGATCTCAGTGAGTCACAGGAGATCTAGAATCAGCCAAACGATGACAAGTCAAAGGTTACTGCAAGGCTGATACAACGCGGTATATTTAAAATAATGATTTCGGCTGGGTAGGCCAGCTTTCTACAGGTTTAGATGTTCCTAAATGATAGAAATGAAATAGCAATATTATATAGTGGTGGTTGTCGTGACACGGAAATGACGAAGAAAACAAACTAAATAAAGTAAGGATAAGGGACGGACCATAAGAAAAGTGATTTGGGGAGGGAGGGGAGAGGGAAATTTTCAGCTTGCACGAATTTTTTTTCGCTCACTGCTTGCGCAGGAATTTTTTTTTTCAGGTGAAACCCTCTGAACGAATTTTTTTTGAGACAAATATTGCTGTTTGAAAAGGCCATAGACAGACTCCCCAGAAATTCTCAAAAAATTATGACAGAATTTTTCAAAAACCTCTCAAGAGGTTACGCTCACGATTCCTATGCAAGATAGAAATGACGAGCTCATAATCTAATTGTTTACAAGTAATACGTGAAGCGATTCTGGTAACTATACACGACGGAAAAAATCACTATCACGATTTTGTTGGATATTCAGAAGCACACAGAAACTGTATTGCATGGACTTCAGCCTGGTGAACCAGAACCCACCACAGCATGTTCCTATAATGTCACACACGACGGAAAAAAACTTTGAGGATTTTGTTACATATCCCAAAGCACTGCAACTGTATTGCATGGACTTAAGCCTGGGTGAACCAGAAAGGATATGTAACATGTTACTTTAATTAAATGTCATGCACGACGGAAAAATCGCTATCACAATTTTGTTACATATCCTGAATGGACTTCAGCCTGGGTGAACGTGAAAAGATAAGTAACATGTTCCTATAATGTACGTCACGCACGTCGGAAAATAACTTTGTAACATGTTCCTATAAATTATGTCACGTATGCAGTTTTTGTAAAATATTCTCCAACCCTCGGCAACGTCAAAATACTACGTGGACGTTTGCGTGAGCAAACCAGAGATAATTTACAATATGTGCCAATATGCTGATTTTCTATGTATCCGGAGTTGTCTTTCAGAAAACTAGTGTACCATGGACTTCAGGATAGGGTCTAACTCAGGAATGAAGATATCTAGTCCCCATACAATCCAAAAGCATAACAATCCGTGTAAGTTACGATATAAATAAAAGAATAATCTGATGACTTAACTTGATACCTTCGTCTTGCTGAATTTTGAAGCTGTTGTCTTGAATCAATGTTCTACGAGGTTGGTCACGCAGTGGGGTTGGTAACGCTACCTGATAGATGTAGGGTCATCTGACATATATGGGCGCTATATAAAAATTCCAAAAGTTTTTAATTACCTCTGCATGGTTAATTTCTCTTATTGAAAGCAATTATCGCAAACCACAATAGAACCGCAAAATTCTTGCGATGACAGCAACCTAACAGATAAATGACGTCACGCAATAGCAACCGCACCTCGCAAATTCTATATATTAACCCTTTTCACTCCCAAGAGTGACTTAATAGATTTTACTCTGTCTAACGCCAGACGATTTTACTCGTCAAAGGGAGACCCCTTGGGAGTGAAAGGGTTAAAAAACTATCTCCCTTAACCCTTTCACTCCCAAGAGTGACTTAATAGATTTTACTCTGTCTAACGCCAGACGATTTTACTCGTCAAAGGGAGACCCCTTGGGAGTGAAAGGGTTAAAAAACTATCTCCCTTAACCCTTTCACTCCCAAGAGTGACTTAATAGATTTTACTCTGTCTAACGCCAGACGATTTTACTCGTCAAAGGGAGACCCCTTGGGAGTGAAAGGGTTAAAAAACTATCTCCCTTAACCCTTTCACTCCCAAGAGTGACTTAATAGATTTTACTCTGTCTAACGCCAGACGATTTTACTCGTCAAAGGGAGACCCCTTGGGAGTGAAAGGGTTAAAAAACTATCTCCCTTAACCCTTTCACTCCCAAGAGTGACTTAATAGATTTTACTCTGTCTAACGCCAGACGATTTTACTCGTCAAAGGGAGACCCCTTGGGAGTGAAAGGGTTAAAAAACTATCTCCCTTAACCCTTTCACTCCCAAGAGTGACTTAATAGATTTTACTCTGTCTAACGCCAGACGATTTTACTCGTCAAAGGGAGACCCCTTGGGAGTGAAAGGGTTAAAAAACTATCTCCCTTAACCCTTTCACTCCCAAGAGTGACTTAATAGATTTTACTCTGTCTAACGCCAGACGATTTTACTCGTCAAAGGGAGACCCCTTGGGAGTGAAAGGGTTAAAAAACTATCTCCCTTAACCCTTTCACTCCCAAGAGTGACTTAATAGATTTTACTCTGTCTAACGCCAGACGATTTTACTCGTCAAAGGGAGACCCCTTGGGAGTGAAAGGGTTAAAAAACTATCTCCCTTAACCCTTTCACTCCCAAGAGTGACTTAATAGATTTTACTCTGTCTAACGCCAGACGATTTTACTCGTCAAAGGGAGACCCCTTGGGAGTGAAAGGGTTAAAAAACTATCTCCCTTAACCCTTTCACTCCCAAGAGTGACTTAATAGATTTTACTCTGTCTAACGCCAGACGATTTTACTCGTCAAAGGGAGACCCCTTGGGAGTGAAAGGGTTAAAAAACTATCTCCCTTAACCCTTTCACTCCCAAGAGTGACTTAATAGATTTTACTCTGTCTAACGCCAGACGATTTTACTCGTCAAAGGGAGACCCCTTGGGAGTGAAAGGGTTAAAAAACTATCTCCCTTAACCCTTTCACTCCCAAGAGTGACTTAATAGATTTTACTCTGTCTAACGCCAGACGATTTTACTCGTCAAAGGGAGACCCCTTGGGAGTGAAAGGGTTAAAAAACTATCTCCCTTAACCCTTTCACTCCCAAGAGTGACTTAATAGATTTTACTCTGTCTAACGCCAGACGATTTTACTCGTCAAAGGGAGACCCCTTGGGAGTGAAAGGGTTAAAAAACTATCTCCCTTAACCCTTTCACTCCCAAGAGTGACTTAATAGATTTTACTCTGTCTAACGCCAGACGATTTTACTCGTCAAAGGGAGACCCCTTGGGAGTGAAAGGGTTAAAAAACTATCTCCCTTAACCCTTTCACTCCCAAGAGTGACTTAATAGATTTTACTCTGTCTAACGCCAGACGATTTTACTCGTCAAAGGGAGACCCCTTGGGAGTGAAAGGGTTAAAAAACTATCTCCCTTAACCCTTTCACTCCCAAGAGTGACTTAATAGATTTTACTCTGTCTAACGCCAGACGATTTTACTCGTCAAAGGGAGACCCCTTGGGAGTGAAAGGGTTAAATAAAAGTCACAATTGGACCGTCCTTCTGCATGAATTTTTTTCTTTACCTTCTTCTTTGTACGAATTTTTTTTCTTGGCATTTTCCCTTGCATGATTTTTTGTTTTGTTGCTTTCTCCACCCCCACCATCACTTTTCTAATGGTCCGTATCTAAAACGGGTCTATGTAGGTTGCAAGTTTTACGATTCATCACGTCTATTCATTCCGTGGGGCTCAAAACAGACTCTCCGGCTTTTCTTATTGAATTACGAGAGGAGTGAATAAGTTAAAACCGTGATGTGTTACCCGGACCATGGCCAGACCTGTCAGGGGCTGTACTACTTCAGATAGACTTGGTAGAAATCTTGTCACATAATGGATGAACCCAGTAGACTCAAAGTCTTGCATGTGGCCTTGGGCTTTTCTTTCGTTACTTAGACTTCAGTTATTTAGATCTCGTTTGATAGCATTCTTGCTGATAACATGACCCATGAACTTAACTTGTGGTTTCGTCAAATTCATCTTCTTGCTATTCAGTTTGAAGTTGATTTCTAGCTCTTTTCCGGAGTTTTCTGCTTCGTCTGAATTTTCTCCATATCCAATCTCTAGTAGATCATCTCGAAGAATTTCAGTCAAAGCTTTATACACCAGCAAGTTTCTCGTTAAGTTTACACAAATTTCTCAGGTGCCACGTGAACAAACACCAAATGGCATTCTAATACAAGATACTTGCTTCTGCAAAATGGAGTCCAAAAAGTTGCTTTTCTCCTTTCTTGCCCTCCCAAAACTTCCTTACACTGTTTGTACTATAGTCTAGTTTATCCTTACTTAATGTATTGTATCTCAGTGTGTGGATGGACATATCAGAGTAATTTAAGTCGCGTTTTTATTGTGCAAAAGAAGATAATAAGAATAATTTCCAAAGTTTCTTTCGATTCTCACACTGATGTTCTTTTCAAAGAACACGGTATTTTGAAATTCTCTGACGTTTATTTCTACCAGATAGGTGAATTTATGTATCTATTTAAAAGAGGTTTTCTTTCTAATTATTTTCGTAATATGTCAGTTTGCTCTTGCAAACCAGTAACATTCGCATTATACTAGAAATTGCGACCTTTATTACATACCTCCCTGTCGAACTAATATTCGAAATTTCTCAATTCGGTTTCAAAGACCTAAGATTTTCAACTCGTTAAGCAATGAAATTCACAACAGTGAAAGCATCGGTTTGTTTGGCAAAAGAGTTCTTTCTTAGTCAAATCGGTATACTCTTTGTTAAGCTTCAATTTCTTCTTTCCTTTCCTTTCCTTTTGTTTACAATACATTTTAATATTTCATGCTGTCCCCATAATTTGTATGATGTACCCTATATTGTCAGGAAGCCTATAGTTCATAAACCCTTGGCTTCTATATAGCTTTCCTTATCATTACCTCTCTTTAAATTTGTAGTCGTTTGTCTTTAAGTTATCATAAATTTTTAGTGTATTGTGTTATTTTTTTCTTATCTTATGCACGGCTAATGGAAATAAGAAATAGAAAAAAATTTTAATTTTCTTTTAATCAAATCTGGTAGAAACCATCCTTTGCATCCAGAGTAATAAAGACTATGGCGTTGCTAAGTTTGTGGGTATTTCATCTACTGTCGACATCTGAGTCTGTCGACATCTTGAGTCTCTGAATCGCCCCGTAGCGTTTTAAAAATCTCAAGGATCAAGACGAATTCTTATCTTGCCTGGCTTCAAAACTACCACCATAGTGTTCATTCACACGATAAAGTATGTCTTGATCTGTCACCTTTGGAATGATGCCTCTCCTCTCCAGCTCAACAATGTGTAAAGTCACAGGTGTACGCCTTGGTGAGTGTTGAACTGGCGAATTATGGTCAGGTCTCACAACAAAGCTGCTGGAATCTCTGATATGCCTGTGACCTCAGAACACGTCCTTGTATTCAGTGCTCGATATTTAGGAACACTGGACTTACTAGTTCTGAGTGCAAACTGTAAACTTAAGAATAAAAGTAATGCTAACAGTAAGAGTAAAAAAAAAAGAGTACTAAAGAATAAAAGTAAGCTTAAGAGCAAGCTTTAGCTGTCCAGTTCCTTGCATGTTTCAACAGAAAGAAAAGGCCTGGTTGCAGTGTTAACAATCTGAAAATCCAGCCGTTTGGTTGTGTTGTTTCGTTGTATCTTAAAGTTGGATACACCTCACGAGTGAACCATCCAGTAATTGATTTGCTGATGTCAAGGTTATATTCCTCTGCTTTGAGTAGTCGTAGTATTGGAGCTTTGCCTCGGATCCCAATTACGACCCTATATGTTATCATCTCGGTGTGCGCGCCATAGTTGCACGACGCAGCCATCGTTCGGAGTGGATTCAGAAATTGGTTTATTCCTTCGGAATTTTGCGTAGCTGAATTGAACTGAAATCTTTCGGAGACCACGTTTATCTTTTGTTTTGAAATATGCTTCTGAAGCGGTTAATTGGAGCGGACCACCACCACCATCACCGACGTCTTACATCTCCCAGAACTTAGATTTGTCTCTCAGCTGCTTTTAGAACCCCCTGTAATAGGCCATTTCCGAGTTCTCTTGTGCCTCAGTTTCAAAACGAGTCTAAGTGCGAAACGTTTCATACGAAAATGAGTTCTGCATGCAGTGTCATTTTCATGCAAATCAAAGTCATTTTTATAAGAATGGTTTCGCACTACTTTGACTGGCTTTGAAAAAGAGGCACAAGGGATCTCGCAAATGGCTTATTCTAACCACAAAACAAAATAACAATGATAAAAAGCTCCAATTTAACACTGGCAGGGTGTTTGTACAACGTTATAACCCCGGAAATACCAAGACTTTTGACGAACTTCATTACAAGGTGTTTGGAAATGTGGTCAAATACTGCTTTGAGTGGTTGATATATTTTCTCAATCCAAGCTAAAAATAAGAAAAAACGGAGAAATAAAATCGTAAAAGTCTAATTAAGACTAATTAAGATCAGATATCGAAACACCGTCTCGGTTAAGACTTCCTTTGTTGAAACCTCACTAATTATTAATGAGCTTGAAAGCATTCTAACAAACACGAGAGACAGTGTTTCATCGGGAGATCCAAGCACCGTGAAGAGAGTTGAAAATACGACGCGCAGCGGAGTGTTTTTGACGAAAATGCGAGGTGTTTGGATAGGCGATAAAACACTTTTTCGAGTGTTCGATATATTTTCTCAATGGAAACAAAAACTAAGGAGTAAACGGAGAAGTAAAATCGTCAAAATCTATGCTTATCTTTATTCCTTAACAACGAACTTCGAAAACTTACGACGCTTCAGCTCAAGCACACACTGACCGCACGGCCTCGGTCAATGAATTAGTCACCGTAGTTAGCATGTAGTTTTCAAGAAGACGACCTTCACTCGACGAGTCCGTTTATTCAACTGAAAGCTAAAATATTACACGAACATGTAAAGAACTAATTTACATAACTCACACACATTCCATCGCACATTCCACACGCATACATACATGCTCGTTCCACACCTCCCTTTGCAAGTTAAATACATACAATTTCAGCGAAGCAAATAACAAAGAAAGTGAAAAACAATAGAGTTCATTTGCAGTCCGTAAGTCAATGCCTTATTATCAGGCCACAAAGTCTCGGAACTTTGGATTTGGTTTGACCGTTCTTCCATATCTCGTAACATATCCCTCAGGGCCATTGGGTCTCGTTGGACTCTTAACAGGAGACATCTTAGGATTCTCAGGTGGGGTACTTGGTCCGGCTTGAGTGTTCACAGGAGACTGCTCAGGTGGAGATTGAGAACTAGGTGATACGTCGTCATCGGTCGCTGCAGGGCAAGCAAGTTTAGCAGGAGCTGGTTCTGAGACAGGAGATGTCTTCTGTTTCTACGGTACTCCTTTCCTTCAGCTTCCACAATGTACGACCGTGGCTGTGGAGCGGGTTGCTTGACAACGCCTACTTTCTGGTACCCTTTGTCAGTCTGAAGTCGCACGACTTGCTGTGAACGGAGAGGTAGGAGAGATTTGGCATTCTGATCGTGATACGGCTTTACGCCGTTGGCGTTTAAGCTTCAAACGTGTGGAGACGTGCCTGGTGTTGAACGCTTTCGGAATAGAGCTATTTGCTGGGATGCAGTCAGATCAATCAAAATCCATTACCTGCTGATAGCTTTAGTAGTCCGAAGATGATATAGATTTATATCGAAATATTACAAGCACATAACATCGATTCCTTGCATTTGTTGTCTATCAAGTTTAGTCACAATGCAATTACTCGGTATAGCATTTATTCTTTATCAGTCAAACAAGCCAAGAGCCTGCATGAGAAATGTAAGAGGGATGGTTCTGACACCTTGCTTGGCCTTCTTAACCTCAGGAATGTTCCAAGGGATCAAGTGCTAGGTTCTCCTTTTCAATATCTTCTCTTCCTGCCAAATTCAAGAAGATGTACGCTTTAGTTCTGTCGTCCTTTTCTCCGTGAGCGGCGGCGATGAATATTTTCTTTTCTTGGGCGAAATGTTTCCAGTTTAGCGCGACATTACCCTCGAAGCACAATTGTTTGGGTTTTCGGAGACCATTTGCCATTATTGACTATTAGACTATTAGAGACCAGGCGATGCGGATTTCTTTTACCCCTGACACCATGTAGTTACCATGTAGTTTGCAAGAAGACGACCTTCACTCGACGAGTCCGTTTATTCAACTGACAGCTAAAATTACACGCCCATGTAATGGAACTGATTTACATAACTCACACACATTCCATCGCACATTCCACACGCATACATACATGCTCGTTCTACAGTCACAATTACCAACTCAGTGAATAAACTCTTCGCCTCCATAAAGGCACAAATCTTACGTGTAAATCTGTTGTAAATGTACGCGTGAATGAGGTTTTTGCAAATTGTAAAAAAAGGTAATACGTTCCAAATGTTACTCGAACAGCAAAGACCAAGTTAACTACCGAACATTTCGCTTCGGGCTAAACAAAAGGTACATGTACAACTTCTGCGACTCACAAAACAAGAACACTCGCTTGAACACAAGCTGACCAAAGCCCAAAAGTCACGTCCCGTGACCAACAAAGTCTCCCAAGGAGAGTCGGGAGTGACACCGGCCCCTAAATGAATTATTTACCGAAATTCATTTACAACGGCTTAAGCAGCTACCGAATCCTAACGATATAGTTCTTAAGAATCAGTCATCACATCAGATACTTTCCCACAGTTCTTATACATCTATCTCCAGGGGCCATAAGCTTGTAATAGGCCGCGTAAGTACGACACTACTGGCTTTCAGCTCTCCACTGCGATGTCTCTTGACATGAGTTGCTACTGTGGAAGCAGTCCTGACTCGCACAGCACGCACAAATCCATCACTGCTAACGACGGCCTCCACAACACGTGCAATTGGCTACTCACTGCGTGGGTAGTTCTTGTTTGCTAGAAGGACCAAATCGCCTGCCTCAATATTCTCCTTAGGCTTTCTCCACTTCCGTCTCTCCATAAAGGTTGGTAAGTACTCGTTGCACCATCTTTGCCAAAACACACTAGTTAAAAAAGTAAGTATTGGGCTTGTCTCCACGCACGTTTGCAATCATAAAAGATCTCTCCTTTGACGAACACACCTGGCGGCAAATGGGTGTTGGGCGCAAATGCAGCAAATGGTTGGGAGAAATTGGTTCATCATCTGAGATAATGTCGCTGTGGCGTGTTAAGGGACGACTGTTGACAATGATAACAACTTTTGCCATAACAGTAGACAGGACTTCATCCGTCACAGCTTGCTCTTTCAATGAAGCCTTTAGCACTCGTTTGGCAGGATTAAATGTCCTCTGATTTTCCTCTGTGCACAAAAGTTGTTGATCCTTTGGTGGTTCTACTGTTGAACAGCATCTCTCAGCTCCTTATCAGCTCTCGTGAAATTTGTCCCGTTTTCGCTTCGAATTTGTTTGGGGCAGCCCCGTATGCTGATGAACCTTCTTAAGGCATTCATCATAGAATCAGCACTCACTGAGTGAGCCATGGAAGCTAATGTTGTAGCACTTGTTCTTTCCACTTGCTCAATGGGGTCGGCGTGTGACAGAGTATTATGATTTTCAACACAGCCTTGTACCTGACACTTAAGGGTTTCTTTGGGACAACGGTCCTTGAAATGTCTTTCATTAAGACACATGAAACAAAGCCTCTTGCCTAATGCCAATTTCTTCCCTCTCTCTCCTAAGGAAAGCTTCTTGAATCTTTCACACTTCCAAAGCCCATGCTGTCCTGAGCAAGCTGGACACTTCCGGCCGGGACCGAATAACTTCTTTGAACCATCTTGGTTTCCAATCTGGCCAGGTTCAGCTTGGTTGTGAATGAATTTATCTTCGGGATAGACCTTCCCCCTCTCTCATTAACTCTTTTCTTCTCCCTTGAGAAACTTGGGACAAGATCGTCTCCAAACTCATTTTCACAAGCTTTGCTCTGTCCAGTTAACAAACTTCAAAAAATCAGTGTACTTTGGTCGTCGTCCAGATTTAATTATTCTGCCCACTTTCCTCTCATAAAGAAGGGTAACTTCATGTTCAGCTTAATTAATAAAGCAGTTGGTGTGGTTCAAGTCACTGACGAATTCGGTCCCATTCCCCTGAGGGTCCTTTCTGCTATTTCGAGATGCCTTGCAAACTCTAACAGTGTTGACTCAGTGCTGACTTTTAATGATGGCAAATTTTCCAATTTCTTTACATGAGCCTTTGCGATGATAGGAGGAAGACTAATGTTTTCCTCCAGGGTTTTCTTTGCAGACTCGTAACCCTCTGAAACTGGCAAGTTGATACAACTTTCAATGGCATCTCTGGCCTTACCCGTGCAATGTTGGATAAGAAACGGCAGGTTTCTAGAATTGTCAGAATCATCTTCTAAACAAGTTTCAAAATTCCGTATGAGTGATACATAGTTAATTGGGTCCCTGTCAAAGTGCATGTATCTTTGTGGTGTTCATGACTTGGCACAATGTCTAACTATCTTTTTTCCAGTATCCAAATTAGCTGGCATTTGTATTTGCTCTGACCTTTCCTGTCGCTGAATGCTCTGGGTTGGGGGCGGTAGTTCACATTCCCTTTCAATTTCTGATAAGGTGATAATGTGCTTGTGGTTGCTCACTCACTTTTGCAATTGGTAACTTCAAAATAGGTTCAGAGGAAGCTGGTTGTCGACTGGGATCTTGTTTTGGACACTTTATTTCCAATTTCACATCAGTCTGCTCCACAACATTCTCTTCATGGCGTATTAGCTCCAAAGCTAGTGGTTCCTTTTCCCTTTTGACAATTGAGCTGGTTCCCTTAACCCTTCCGGCCCCATTTTCTTGCTCGAAAACACTAAAGCTTACATAGGTTCTTTCGGCTTCAATTTTAGCCGCCGTTAATTCTCGTGCATAATTAAGTTCATTTAATTTGCGCTCAAGTTCTTGTTTTCTTTTCAAATGCTTCACATTAAGTTTAGCTAAGGCCATCTG
>JAHPZR010027873.1:0-18121 GCA_019787425.1 Platygyra sinensis
GGTTCTTCAAAGCCTGATTAAGCTAATTCACTATAAACAAGAATTTTGATTGGAGTTTTGTAACTCTGCAGTGAGGTTTTTTGTTTTGAGTTTGAATAACCTCAAATACAGAGGACAAAAGCAGTGGAAAGCATTTGTGTACAAGAAAAAATTATCATCCAGTTAATTTATTCCTTTTATTCCTGGTTTTCGATAAAACTGGCCCTGTTTACGACAAGTTAACTTGACATGAGTCTGTCTCAGTCAGCTTCAGAAAAAACTTGAGCCCATGATATGATCATGCAATACTTGACATGAGTCTGTCTCAGTCAGCTTCAGAAAAAACTTGAGCCCATGATATGATCATGCAATACTAGCACTGGTCAGCAGATAACTTGTTTTGACAGGTATCGATTTATTTAATTAATTCTATTTATTTAAGAAATAGAAAACATGTACCCTGTTTCTATGGAGTTATAGAAACACGAGTGTAAGTTTGGGAGAATGAGAAATGCTGTGAGAACATGAGCCACAGGCGAATGTTTCCACAGCTTTTTGAAGTTCTCCCAAACTTTCACGAGTGTTTCTATAACTCGATAGAAACAAGGAGTACATGTTTTCTATTTCTTTTAGAAAACACCGCGACGAGAAAAAGGAAAACAACTTGTTAACTTTGATTATCAAAATGTAAATTCTCTTTGCCGACGCTATCACTACGTCAACAGCACACACTAGTTCTGTGTCTCCATCAAGTTATACAAACACAATTTTTAACCAATCAGCACGCATGCTTTCTTAGGACTGTTTTCTAATTAAATTTTATTTATTTATTTTCCCACTATAACATGGATGTCCAATAGCAAAGAAGGATGCTATTCTGCTGCAGCTTACGAAAGACGCAAACTTAGGCCCTGTCCACACTAATCCGTTTTCAAACGGAAACGGAGCTGTTTTGCTCCGTTTTCAAAAAGATTTGTGTCCACACTTATCATTTTCATATCGTTTTAGCCCGCCGGTCCACACTACAATGCCATATCCGTTTTGAAAACGCTTTTAAAGCCTCAGTGTGCATGGTAGCGTCTGTCTGCCATTTTGGATGCTCATGGTCGAGTGGTCTGGCACCCAGTCGTGTCTATTTTGATGACGTCACCATTTTTAGATAGCATCGTTTTCTCCGTCCACACTAGAAAACAGCGTTTTCAAAAAGCATCATTTTCAAATCGCTCCACTCTGGCGAGCATTTTCGAATGGCTCCATTTTCGGTGAGCGTTTTCGGCATTGTAGTGTGGACGATAGCCGTATCCGGAGCAAAACAACTGCATTATCATTTGAAAATGGATTAGTGTGGACGGGGGCCTCACACTGCCCAAACTTAAATTTGTCAGCAGTGTCTTGTAGGCGACAGCAAGATGTACATTCAATAAAGAAAAACAGATTTAGATGCTTTTAGGTTGGTAACTTTAAAATCTGAAACTCATCAATCAATTCAGTGCTCTCCAAAAATCTCGGATACATTCAAGGATGATAAACTAAAACAAGACAAAACCTAAATGAACGCTTCACCAAAGTAAAAAGTCCTAAACGACAGTTATAAACTCTACTATTTTATATCGAGCTCAGATAGAAACAATATGTGACTTGAGTTTCTACGGTCAAAAGGTTATTGACAGTCACAAATAACAAACTTTAAACGAGCTACTTCTCCTTTATAGACACTCGCAAGAATGTCAGAGTTCCATACTAACATGGAATAAAATCGTGATTTTATAGGTAATCGATGCACTAGTGAACGAATGGTTAATCTTGAATGTGTTATTGTCAGGTTCTTACAATTAACAAATCCAAATCTTGTTTAGTGTTCCCGATCTGGTATCCCAAAAGATTATGGAGGATGTATCGCTATGAAAGGCGCATCGACATCGGGGACGCGTACTCGGCGCTAAAACGAAACTATGCAGACACTCTTGTGGTATCCGTTTTTTCAACTTATAAATGTGTTTGGTGGTTCGTTGCTGAACTGCTTAACTAGCCGTGTCCGTCCGATTCTGTCGTTTTAAACTTTTCTACAAGGTGAATCCTCCGTCCTGGGCGGGCCGTCTCGGTGGCGTAAGATAAATAGTACCTGCGCAGGTATGCCATGGCCTTTACTTTGGCCCAGCATGGATTAACGGGCAACCTTGTAGAAGCCGCAGTCGAGTTTTAAGCATAATTGGACGTGCAAGTTTTCTTAGTGCGTCTGTCGTCCTGGTTATTGATCCATGGGATTGCGTCTTATCACATGTGTCCAAGTTAGCTGTGGATCCAGGCTGGAGGCGATAGCCGAGTGGATCCCAGCCAGAGCTAAATCATTTGACAATGTTATGACCGAAAATATTCCAAATTTTAAAAAATTACCAAACACGTTACAGGAGCAGCACGCGATTAAAGAAGCTGACGATCCGATCAGATTGTTTTGGGTACGATAGTACAAATTGGCCGAATTGGCCGGTTCTGCTTTAGCTGGTCTCGGACTGACGGGCGGCTGCATGAATTTTAAATTCATGTGTAACGTCGCGCATATGGACAATAAAAATTAGGCGGCAATGAATGCCGCGCGCTGATATTTTCTGTCAGGTTATCTGTACAATAAATTTTTGTCATCAATTTTTTAGCCTCTTTCAAACCTGGGCTCCTTTTTGAAACCCAATACAGTTATCCTGACCATCCAACGGGTGCTTTTAAGGCGTTGTTGAACAACTACCGCGAGATGTCGCTAGAGCATGCGACCTCCTCAAGGCCTTCCTAAGCATTCCGCGGAACAGCGGTCTGGATGACTGATGGGCCAATAAAATCTAGGAGCATTTCAGTAATAAATTCAGGGGGGGGGGAGGGGGGGGGGGGGGTAGGGTGGAAAGTATCGATCAACCTTGAGTAAACAATTGGTTTCATGCGCTCGGAGACCCTTGGGGGGCAGATTATGATGGAGGGTCGGGTTATAGAGAGTGCTAATACGTGGGGGTGCGAGAAAAAGATGCTTCGTCGCGAGTTTTATAGACTATAATGACTTTGCGGCGCGCATCAGCCCTACTTAAGCTGCGTCGCTGCGGGTGCTGCGAGGTTGGAGACAGGTCAAATTAAGTGATGAGAGGTGTTTTTTCGCTCTGCTTATAGTTGTTCATTACGAGTTTTCATATCGGCTAACCTTCTACGGCCATATTTGTAAACGATGATTTAAATGTTAGTTAGGACTAGTGTAGTGTATGATGCTCGCTAATTTTGGAGAAGCCAGTGTTAGTATCACTGATTGCGCGGTGCATTGAGATCGACAGTTCTACAGCTGGGGTTAGACGGGTTTGTTGTGTTTAAGCTATGGATGTCGGCACAGAGACTTGGTCGCTAAGTATAACTCTCACCTAGAATGCAGGGCCGTCAAATATGAATTAATGTTATCTAACCTAAAAATTATCTCTGTTCAGTCTTGCGTCGCTATTTAATCGGTGAGATTTGTCTGTTTCTTAATCGTGTAGATCCCATGAGATATTGAAGCTGAAACAACGCGTTGAGTCTGCAACGAACTGAAAATTCGTTGTAGACTTGTAGAGTTTCTGGCTAAGAGGGAGTGAGTATTTAGCGTGACGAAGAGAAGCATGATGAAGGTATTGGGCAGGTGCTTCGCTAGAAGTTAGGTTGAGCCCGAGATAGAAAAAATTACTTGTCGAAATGAAGCATGTAAGGACTGTGTAGGAGCGGGCTAATTTAGCTGGCTGGTCTGTGGAGTAGCTTATATTTTTTCTGGGATCATGATTGACATTCACACCTCCTTGAGAGGTTTCATGTAAGATGTGTTTATTGAGAATGCAAAATTATAGAATCTGAAGTTATGATATAGTTATGGGGGCTGTAGGTACTGTCTTCTACAAAGCGGCAGGGTGGTTTTCGCCAGTGTTGTGGTTCTGGCCTTGTCTCACGGGTTCAGTGGCTCTTCACATAGGGTTAGCCAGATTACACGTTTCCCCCTTGACCAGAATTTTCCAAGAAAAATTCCTAGCGGCTATGACTATTATGCGCTTTCCTTCGGATTGCCTGGGAGATTGGGAGACCCATGAGGGAGAACGGGAGATTCAGACTCCGGGAGTGGCATAGATGATTGTTAGAGAACGAAAGAAAAAATTATATAACATGTATAATAAGTCAAATTATTCTCGCATTTAGATTGATCTGTTAGAGAAGTGATATTGAAATTTATTTTTTGTTATATTACCGGTAACTGAATATACTAGGGTATCTAAAAGATAGCAATGCGGCGGTACATTCTGTTGATGGTGACATTTTACGTAGCCATTAATCTATTTGCGCGTTCCAAGTCTTACATTATAACCTTTATTTCTTTAAGTAGCGTCAAATTACGGCGTGTAACTCTCCTTGTATGCAGCAACTTCATGCATCATGACGCATCGATGGCGAGGTGTGACAAGGGATTGTGACAATAAAGCACATTCACATACACATACGATACACATCTGCCTCCCCTTTACCAGAAAATCGAAAAGATGAAAATCGAAAGATGTGGAAATTGTAGGAACAGAAATCTCACTTATAAATTCTGTACTGGTACGCTTGAAATGTCTCTAGAGTGTCGACAGTGTCGTAGACGCGTGCATCGCTGGAAGTGTGAAAAAGCTAAAACTTAAGTTTAAATTCATGTTTGGATGAAAAGGAATTGATCGTGTGTTCTACAGTTTCCGGTTGTTTTAATTATTCTGCAAGTTTTAGTAACGACGATTTCTCTTCATCTGATTTAAGAATTCGACCACGGAGAGGGGGAGGAACAGAATAGGGAGGAGGGAGAAATGGCCCAAAAAAAGTTGGGAGGAGGGAGAAACAGGAGGAAAAAGTAGGGAGGAGGGAGAAAAAAAAACGTAACCGTTTAGGGAGGAGGGACAAATTGGCTCAAAAAGTCGGGAGGAGGGAGAAATTGGCTCAGAAAGTAGGGAGAAGGGAGATTTACCCCCTGTTCTCCCCCCCACCCTCCACGGAGGTGAAACTGCTAAGAAATGACATACTAAGTTTAAAATAAGATGTCACAATTAATCGTCCAGATTTACAAGATTACAAACTTTCACGTACTGCATTAAAAGCAAAAGCAAGAGTTGTGAAAGTCAATCACGATCTCCTTCACATCGTTTTACAGGTAAATCAGAGCAAATTTTCTCACTGGAATCCAGGCGAAAAGACGGTATGACATCCTCGTGTTGTTCGTGGCGCAGTGCACTCTGGTCAATTGCAATGCATTCTGGTAAGATGGTATTTGTTATATAAATCCATGTTGCAATGCGTCTGTTCAGAAATCATAGACGTCAAAATGTGGTAAAGACAGCCTGATGGCTTGTGCCACTTTTTTTCAGTAATTTTCCCCAAGTTTTGAGCAGACGCACGTCAATGTCTGAACAGACGCACGCTAATGTCGATCCAAGATTTTTGAGGATATCGGCATCAGAATCAACAAGGGTTTATGTTGACGACTCATTAGACGGGAATAGACCAGTTTTCCTTTGATTGGTTGATTGGTTTTTTGCTCACTGTTCTCGCTAACTGGCTGATGTGATTCAAATGGGAAAATATATTTTCGTCACCAGTACAAAACCTGGAGTAAAGGTTACCAGGGAAACGGATCTGATTGGTTCACAGCGCTTTTTCAGCAAGTATTGAATAGTTCAGCTCTGATAGCATCACTTTGCCAGGCTTTTGTTACGAAGTGTTCAGTTCTGCCAACGTGCGATTCAAGATTTCATGTAGCCTGCTTAATCCGTTCTTCACTGATTTTGTCTCGAGGTGAGGACAACGAATGTACACAGACCCGATCCAGCTGTCACAACTTCCATTTCAGCGAGGCGGAAACATGATGCAGATTACTCTGCATTGTCCATATGGTAATCTGATATCACAAAGTGAATTTTACAATAAGTTAAAACTTACCTGTAGGAAGATTTTGCTGATCACTTTCTAAACCTTAAGTTTTGACCAGAGGTGCTGCACCGAGAGATATTACCAAAATAAAACACTGTACATTTACTACAACTTCCGATCTCCATTTCTTGGAAGATTGCAAACACCAGAGGAACAATCAATTGCATAGTTGTCAAGATACTCCTGTGATGAAGTAATTACACTGTAAAAACACAGTCATCGCTATTAGGCGAGCGGTAATCAGTCCCGATGATTATTGTTTTATGCAACAGCAGACTGATAATACAAACTAGTCTTATTAAGAACCGCAGAAAAATACGTGGTGACTTCTTCAATGATGTTTCAAAAAGACTCCGCTGGGGGGTACTCCCTCAGATGGGCTATATAGGTATGCGCGGCCTCAAAGGATACGGGTTTTCAGCCGCTTTGGTCGTAACTAAGGAATCGATTTTGGCCATTTTGGTCTTAAAAGCAATCTAGTCTTGATGAATTGGGTAAGAAGAAGCTACTTTTTCATCATTACCAAAAAGACTGTCAACAAAAGCCCTCATAAGTGATGTTCACGGCAAATGTGCCAGCCGCAATGGTCAAAATAGGGTATCGAACTTTTGGTCGTGTCATGATTAGGGTAACAAAAATCACAGATTTTGGTCATAAATAGGACAAGGGTTTTGGGAAGCTTCAAGGCCTAACATGATCTACCGTGAAATTCATGGGGTCGACTTGTGGCAAGTCCGGCCGCACACCCCCACCCGCCGTTTCTGGGAGTACCCCCCTGGCCAAAAGAGGACGAAGCCAGCACTGATTAAAGTGATGGGGGATCACGTTATATTTTCAGGCGAGAAGTTAAAATTTGAAAATAAAAACTAGCGAAAAAATACGACGTTTCGATCTCGCTGAGATCATTTCAAGTAAAAAATAAATGAATCAGTAGAATTTTGCATATACGAAGTAAAATCACACGTGAGAATATAAAAAGCGATAATAATATGGAAATATGTACTAAGTGTTTCAAAAGGTAAGTGATAAAATCTAAAATACAAAATGCTAGATAACAATAGGATAAAATTTTACAATACTCTGCGCTATAAAAGTAACTTAGCGCGGATAGAGTCAGACTGCGTGTGGGTCCCTCCCATGTTGATCTCTGACGTGCTTCCCGATGGCAGATCCCTTGTGTTCATCAATGCGTTGATACAGGTGTCGGCATGTGTAGCCTTAGCAACTACGACATTGCGATCCATAGCTCTAAACTACACCGAACGCAAGACTCCAGCACCACCAAGAGCAATGCTAAGAGCAATTGGCCAATTAAAGAAGAGGAACGACATTATTATCACTAAGCCTGATAAAAGGGTCCGGAGTGGTTGTAATGGACAAGTCAGATTACGTGCGCTTAGTGAAAGAGTCATCAATAAACGACGAAACCAAGCTCAAACCTGTCAGCGCTGAAACACCTAAACTGAGAGGGAGACCACCAAAGCATTTTCATCCTCTACTTGAGAAAGAGAAGGAATTATCTGCTGCCGTAAAAAGGATTCTTCCCGAAGATATTGCTGAATCTGTTGTTCAAAAGGGTTCAAGACATAAGCCGAAAGATCGGATCAGTCATCAAGCCAAAGGAAGCAAACCCCCTACTGTGAACCAGCAATGTGTTGTATATCATTTTAAGTGTGATCTGTGCGATGCAGATTATGTCGGCTACACATGCCGACACCTGTATCAACGCATTGATGAACACAAGGGATCTGCCATCGGGAAGCACGTCAGAGATCAACATGGGAGGGACCCAAGCGACATATCTCGTAGATTCAAGATCTTACGGATTTGACTGCTTAATTTATGAGAAGCTTGTTATAAAAGAAGTAAAGCCAACTTTGAACACGCAGGCTGACTCCATCCGCGCAAAGTAATTTAGAGTATTTTATATATTCTTTGTAAAATTTTTATCCTTTTGTTATCTAGCCTTTTTTTAGTTTTTATCACTTACCTTTTGTAACGCTTAGTACATACTTCCATATTTTTATCGCTTTTTATATTCTCGCGTGTGATTTTATTTCTTATATGCAAAATTCTATTCATTTATTTCATTACTTGAAAATGATCTCAGCGAGATCAAAACGTCGTATTTTTCGCTAGTTTTTATCTTAAAATGTGTTTCGAAGAGACTACTTATTAGAAGAAGTTCAAACTCGCTTAAGATCAATAAAATACGTGTCTGAAGGTTTTTTTACAAGCACCTTTTAGCCTGTTAGCTTCCGGTTGTAACGTGGTGAAAAGGGCAGCTGACCAGCAAAACTATAAGCCGGTTCAAAACAGTCAATGCTAAACCGTGGAAAGTGATGAGCGGATTCAGATGGCATACGCAAGGGTTCTTGTAGGGAAAAAAATGGCACTTGCACATTTTACCACAGTACCTTGTGAGCCTAACACAGCCCATACTGCAGCCCATCAGGCTCAAGGAAAGCCTTTGTTCCTGCACTAGCGACGTGTATGTCGTGTTTAATGTTTTTATGAGTCTTTTATGAGCGATAAGGATAAACTACTTTTTTTCACACGGAAGATTAGCCAAGCCAACTTAATAAATTATTAATTTACATAGAAAATGTAATAAATTATTCTAATTCATGCATTCAGATTGGCTCCAAAGAAGAGCTGCGTCCCAAACTGCGTAAATCAGTCACCGCTAGAAGGTCCAACAGTATGAAAAACAGACAGCCTTGAAAGCTCTTTTCACGAGTTTTACGCCGCCAATGCCGGAGAGACTGATCGTAGATTGATCAAATTGCAAGCCAGCGTCACATATTCTCCAAGTTATTAGCTTTTATCTTCATCGGAACTAGCCTCATACGATACCAGGGGGGTTTTCTGTCCCTCGCAGACCCGCTTGTTTGGTCTCGTAACCCGAGGGATTTTGATGTATCCCGTACATGACCAGCTCTTACATATTCAGCTTCAGATTTGCTTACAAGATCGTCTGAAGAAAGTTGATCGTTGGAAAGAGCACATTCCTGCCTTGCACTTGACCGCTCAGTTCCCCGGTTACGTAACTTCTCTGAACTTCTGGGATAAATGACAGTATCAGTCTTACTACTAAGAATAGCGTCTTTTTTCCTTGTGTGGTCACCCACATCTTTACCAGTGTCTTGTCTGATTCTCTTTAGCATGCTTTCTAGTGATTTTTCTTGAAAGGAAAGCATAGCAACACTTCCCTTCTGTGAGGAATGCATTCTTTTGGACACATCCTCGCTATCCCGTTCATATGACACCCTGTCACAAGTCTTCCTTTCCACAGGGCTTCGATTTACCTCATACCTAACTCGTTCTCTACTTCCTTTACGTCTTACTCTTTCTCGATCTTTCTCCTTCTCTCTGCCGACACTAGGACTCCGTGATGACGACGAACGACTGGAAGACAATTTCCTCTTTTCTTTCCTCACCCTGCCACGTGTTGGGGTCCAATTGTCAGCTTTTTTCTCGTCATCTTCCGCTGACGACTCTGTCGTTTTGCGTCCTCGACGGTTTTCCTCTTTGTGTGAAGCATCTGTATGAATACGACTTTCTTGGCGTCTCTGATGCCTATGATCTTGTTTAGAATGATTTCCCTGTTGTCTGCCTTTCTTCGTTTCGTCCCGAACTGCTACAGTACTTTCCACCCATTCTTCACTGTCACTGGATTGTGTCGAGGATTCACTTTCGCTGGAAGAATCACTTGAACTGCGTGAAGAGCTAGATGAGCGCTTTGAACGCCGGCGAATTTTCCCCGTGGATTTCTTTTTCTTTTTCTTGAGATGTTTAAGCTTCTTTTTCTTCCTACAAAAAACAACTTTGATCAAAACGAGATCACCGCGCTTACTAAAAAGAAATTGGGTTGTATGAGTGGAATCACTAGCACCATAAGGATAGGACTGGCAATATTCCAGAGTATCCCTCCCACAGCCCATTGCCGATTTGATTCTCTGCCAGGTGGTTTGAAGCGACAATCATGGACAAAACTGTTGACACATTTGAGCAAAACAAAGGCTTTTACAACATTGAAAAGGGGGAGAGGGAGGTTGGCTATCAACAAAAAATATGTTTTTTGAAATTACGGAAGGACGCTGATAAAAGCCTTTGTTTTGCTCAAATGTGTCAACAGTTTTGTCCATGATTGTCGCTTCAAACCACCTGGCAGAGAATCAAATCGGCAATGGGCTGTGGGAGGGATACTCTGGAATATTGCCAGTCCTATCCTTATGGTGCTAGTGATTCCACTCATACAACCCAATTTCTTTTTAGTAAGCGCGGTGATCTCGTTTTGATCAAAGTTGTTTTTTGTAGGAAGAAAAAGAAGCTTAAACATCTCAAGAAAAAGAAAAAGAAATCCACGGGGAAAATTCGCCGGCGTTCAAAGCGCTCATCTAGCTCTTCACGCAGTTCAAGTGATTCTTCCAGCGAAAGTGAATCCTCGACACAATCCAGTGACAGTGAAGAATGGGTGGAAAGTACTGTAGCAGTTCGGGACGAAACGAAGAAAGGCAGACAACAGGGAAATCATTCTAAACAAGATCATAGGCATCAGAGACGCCAAGAAAGTCGTATTCATACAGATGCTTCACACAAAGAGGAAAACCGTCGAGGACGCAAAACGACAGAGTCGTCAGCGGAAGATGACGAGAAAAAAGCTGACAATTGGACCCCAACACGTGGCAGGGTGAGGAAAGAAAAGAGGAAATTGTCTTCCAGTCGTTCGTCGTCATCACGGAGTCCTAGTGTCGGCAGAGAGAAGGAGAAAGATCGAGAAAGAGTAAGACGTAAAGGAAGTAGAGAACGAGTTAGGTATGAGGTAAATCGAAGCCCTGTGGAAAGGAAGACTTGTGACAGGGTGTCATATGAACGGGATAGCGAGGATGTGTCCAAAAGAATGCATTCCTCACAGAAGGGAAGTGTTGCTATGCTTTCCTTTCAAGAAAAATCACTAGAAAGCATGCTAAAGAGAATCAGACAAGACACTGGTAAAGATGTGGGTGACCACACAAGGAAAAAAGACGCTATTCTTAGTAGTAAGACTGATACTGTCATTTATCCCAGAAGTTCAGAGAAGTTACGTAACCGGGGAACTGAGCGGTCAAGTGCAAGGCAGGAATGTGCTCTTTCCAACGATCAACTTTCTTCAGACGATCTTGTAAGCAAATCTGAAGCTGAATATGTAAGAGCTGGTCATGTACGGGATACATCAAAATCCCTCGGGTTACGAGACCAAACAAGCGGGTCTGCGAGGGACAGAAAACCCCCCTGGTATCGTATGAGGCTAGTTCCGATGAAGATAAAAGCTAATAACTTGGAGAATATGTGACGCTGGCTTGCAATTTGATCAATCTACGATCAGTCTCTCCGGCATTGGCGGCGTAAAACTCGTGAAAAGAGCTTTCAAGGCTGTCTGTTTTTCATACTGTTGGA
The DNA here is from genome assembly GCA_019787425.1 of Platygyra sinensis. NCBI lineage: Eukaryota > Metazoa > Cnidaria > Anthozoa > Scleractinia > Merulinidae > Platygyra > Platygyra sinensis. Next base: position 11,365 of record JAHPZR010027873.1, read on the forward strand.
CCTTCTAGCGGTGACTGATTTACGCAGTTTGGGACGCAGCTCTTCTTTGGAGCCAATCTGAATGCATGAATTAGAATAATTTATTACATTTTCTATGTAAATTAATAATTTATTAAGTTGGCTTGGCTAATCTTCCGTGTGAAAAAAAGTAGTTTATCCTTATCGCTCATAAAAGACTCATAAAAACATTAAACACGACATACACGTCGCTAGTGCAGGAACAAAGGCTTTCCTTGAGCCTGATGGGCTGCAGTATGGGCTGTGTTAGGCTCACAAGGTACTGTGGTAAAATGTGCAAGTGCCATTTTTTTCCCTACAAGAACCCTTGCGTATGCCATCTGAATCCGCTCATCACTTTCCACGGTTTAGCATTGACTGTTTTGAACCGGCTTATAGTTTTGCTGGTCAGCTGCCCTTTTCACCACGTTACAACCGGAAGCTAACAGGCTAAAAGGTGCTTGTAAAAAAACCTTCAGACACGTATTTTATTGATCTTAAGCGAGTTTGAACTTCTTCTAATAAGTAGTCTCTTCGAAACACATTTTAAGATAAAAACTAGCGAAAAATACGACGTTTTGATCTCGCTGAGATCATTTTCAAGTAATGAAATAAATGAATAGAATTTTGCATATAAGAAATAAAATCACACGCGAGAATATAAAAAGCGATAAAAATATGGAAGTATGTACTAAGCGTTACAAAAGGTAAGTGATAAAAACTAAAAAAAGGCTAGATAACAAAAGGATAAAAATTTTACAAGAATATATAAAATACTCTAAATTACTTTGCGCGGATGGAGTCAGCCTGCGTGTTCAAAGTTGGCTTTACTTCTTTTATAACAAGCTTCTCATAAATTAAGCAGTCAAATCCGTAAGATCTTGAATCTACGAGATATGTCGCTTGGGTCCCTCCCATGTTGATCTCTGACGTGCTTCCCGATGGCAGATCCCTTGTGTTCATCAATGCGTTGATACAGGTGTCGGCATGTGTAGCCGACATAATCTGCATCGCACAGATCACACTTAAAATGATATACAACACATTGCTGGTTCACAGTAGGGGGTTTGCTTCCTTTGGCTTGATGACTGATCCGATCTTTCGGCTTATGTCTTGAACCCTTTTGAACAACAGATTCAGCAATATCTTCGGGAAGAATCCTTTTTACGGCAGCAGATAATTCCTTCTCTTTCTCAAGTAGAGGATGAAAATGCTTTGGTGGTCTCCCTCTCAGTTTAGGTGTTTCAGCGCTGACAGGTTTGAGCTTGGTTTCGTCGTTTATTGATGACTCTTTCACTAAGCGCACGTAATCTGACTTGTCCATTACAACCACTCCGGACCCTTTTATCAGGCTTAGTGATAATAATGTCGTTCCTCTTCTTTAATTGGCCAATTGCTCTTAGCATTGCTCTTGGTGGTGCTGGAGTCTTGCGTTCGGTGTAGTTTAGAGCTATGGATCGCAATGTCGTAGTTGCTAAGGCTACACATGCCGACACCTGTATCAACGCATTGATGAACACAAGGGATCTGCCATCGGGAAGCACGTCAGAGATCAACATGGGAGGGACCCACACGCAGTCTGACTCTATCCGCGCTAAGTTACTTTTATAGCGCAGAGTATTGTAAAATTTTATCCTATTGTTATCTAGCATTTTGTATTTTAGATTTTATCACTTACCTTTTGAAACACTTAGTACATATTTCCATATTATTATCGCTTTTTATATTCTCACGTGTGATTTTACTTCGTATATGCAAAATTCTACTGATTCATTTATTTTTTACTTGAAATGATCTCAGCGAGATCGAAACGTCGTATTTTTTCGCTAGTTTTTATTTTCAAATTTTAACTTCTCGCCTGAAAATATAACGTGATCCCCCATCACTTTAATCAGTGCTGGCTTCGTCCTCTTTTGGCCAGGGGGGTACTCCCAGAAACGGCGGGTGGGGGTGTGCGGCCGGACTTGCCACAAGTCGACCCCATGAATTTCACGGTAGATCATGTTAGGCCTTGAAGCTTCCCAAAACCCTTGTCCTATTTATGACCAAAATCTGTGATTTTTGTTACCCTAATCATGACACGACCAAAAGTTCGATACCCTATTTTGACCATTGCGGCTGGCACATTTGCCGTGAACATCACTTATGAAGGGCTTTTGTTGACAGTCTTTTTGGTAATGATGAAAAAGTAGCTTCTTCTTACCCAATTCATCAAGACTAGATTGCTTTTAAGACCAAAATGGCCAAAATCGATTCCTTAGTTACGACCAAAGCGGCTGAAAACCCGTATCCTTTGAGGCCGCGCATACCTATATAGCCCATCTGAGGGAGTACCCCCCAGCGGAGTCTTTTTGAAACATCATTGAAGAAGTCACCACGTATTTTTCTGCGGTTCTTAATAAGACTAGTTTGTATTATCAGTCTGCTGTTGCATAAAACAATAATCATCGGGACTGATTACCGCTCGCCTAATAGCGATGACTGTGTTTTTACAGTGTAATTACTTCATCACAGGAGTATCTTGACAACTATGCAATTGATTGTTCCTCTGGTGTTTGCAATCTTCCAAGAAATGGAGATCGGAAGTTGTAGTAAATGTACAGTGTTTTATTTTGGTAATATCTCTCGGTGCAGCACCTCTGGTCAAAACTTAAGGTTTAGAAAGTGATCAGCAAAATCTTCCTACAGGTAAGTTTTAACTTATTGTAAAATTCACTTTGTGATATCAGATTACCATATGGACAATGCAGAGTAATCTGCATCATGTTTCCGCCTCGCTGAAATGGAAGTTGTGACAGCTGGATCGGGTCTGTGTACATTCGTTGTCCTCACCTCGAGACAAAATCAGTGAAGAACGGATTAAGCAGGCTACATGAAATCTTGAATCGCACGTTGGCAGAACTGAACACTTCGTAACAAAAGCCTGGCAAAGTGATGCTATCAGAGCTGAACTATTCAATACTTGCTGAAAAAGCGCTGTGAACCAATCAGATCCGTTTCCCTGGTAACCTTTACTCCAGGTTTTGTACTGGTGACGAAAATATATTTTCCCATTTGAATCACATCAGCCAGTTAGCGAGAACAGTGAGCAAAAAACCAATCAACCAATCAAAGGAAAACTGGTCTATTCCCGTCTAATGAGTCGTCAACATAAACCCTGTTGATTCTGATGCCGATATCCTCAAAAATCTTGGATCGACATTAGCGTGCGTCTGTTCAGACATTGACGTGCGTCTGCTCAAAACTTGGGGAAAATTACTGAAAAAAAGTGGCACAAGCCATCAGGCTGTCTTTACCACATTTTGACGTCTATGATTTCTGAACAGACGCATTGCAACATGGATTTATATAACAAATACCATCTTACCAGAATGCATTGCAATTGACCAGAGTGCACTGCGCCACGAACAACACGAGGATGTCATACCGTCTTTTCGCCTGGATTCCAGTGAGAAAATTTGCTCTGATTTACCTGTAAAACGATGTGAAGGAGATCGTGATTGACTTTCACAACTCTTGCTTTTGCTTTTAATGCAGTACGTGAAAGTTTGTAATCTTGTAAATCTGGACGATTAATTGTGACATCTTATTTTAAACTTAGTATGTCATTTCTTAGCAGTTTCACCTCCGTGGAGGGTGGGGGGGAGAACAGGGGGTAAATCTCCCTTCTCCCTACTTTCTGAGCCAATTTCTCCCTCCTCCCGACTTTTTGAGCCAATTTGTCCCTCCTCCCTAAACGGTTACGTTTTTTTTTCTCCCTCCTCCCTACTTTTTCCTCCTGTTTCTCCCTCCTCCCAACTTTTTTTGGGCCATTTCTCCCTCCTCCCTATTCTGTTCCTCCCCCTCTCCGTGGTCGAATTCTTAAATCAGATGAAGAGAAATCGTCGTTACTAAAACTTGCAGAATAATTAAAACAACCGGAAACTGTAGAACACACGATCAATTCCTTTTCATCCAAACATGAATTTAAACTTAAGTTTAGCTTTTTCACACTTCCAGCGATGCACGCGTCTACGACACTGTCGACACTCTAGAGACATTTCAAGCGTACCAGTACAGAATTTATAAGTGAGATTTCTGTTCCTACAATTTCCACATCTTTCGATTTTCATCTTTTCGATTTTCTGGTAAAGGGGAGGCAGATGTGTATCGTATGTGTATGTGAATGTGCTTTATTGTCACAATCCCTTGTCACACCTCGCCATCGATGCGTCATGATGCATGAAGTTGCTGCATACAAGGAGAGTTACACGCCGTAATTTGACGCTACTTAAAGAAATAAAGGTTATAATGTAAGACTTGGAACGCGCAAATAGATTAATGGCTACGTAAAATGTCACCATCAACAGAATGTACCGCCGCATTGCTATCTTTTAGATACCCTAGTATATTCAGTTACCGGTAATATAACAAAAAATAAATTTCAATATCACTTCTCTAACAGATCAATCTAAATGCGAGAATAATTTGACTTATTATACATGTTATATAATTTTTTCTTTCGTTCTCTAACAATCATCTATGCCACTCCCGGAGTCTGAATCTCCCGTTCTCCCTCATGGGTCTCCCAATCTCCCAGGCAATCCGAAGGAAAGCGCATAATAGTCATAGCCGCTAGGAATTTTTCTTGGAAAATTCTGGTCAAGGGGGAAACGTGTAATCTGGCTAACCCTATGTGAAGAGCCACTGAACCGTGAGACAAGGCCAGACCACAACACTGGGAACCACCTGCCCCTTGTAGACAGAAACAAATATGTCCACGTAATACAAAAGGAATACATTATGGAGAATCGCTATGAAAAGCGACATCGAACCGTACGCTAAACGAACTGCAACACTCTTGTGGTACATTTTTTTCAACTTAAAATGTTTTTCGTTCTTAAACTGTAAACTACCGGTGTCCGTCGATCTGCGTTTAAAATTTTCACAGAATCTCCGTCCGGCGGGCCGTCCGGCGAAAATAAATATACCGCCAGGTAGCCAGGCCTTTACTTGTCCACAGGAAACGCAACCTAGAGCAGCAGTCAGTTTAACAAATTGACGTCAGTTTTTTATGCGTCTGTCCTGTTATTGATCATGAATTCGTCATCACATTGTCAAAGTAGCTGTGGATCCACGAGGCGATAGCCGAGTGGATCCGCAGACTACTTTGACAATGTTATGACGAAATTCATTATCAATAACAGGACAGACGCATTAAAAACTGACATCAATTTGTTTTTTACGATAACAAATTGTCGAATTGCCGGTTCTCGCTCGCTGACGCGTCGCATGAATTTTAAATTCATGTGTACGTCCGCATATGGACAATAAAAATTAGCCAATGAGCGCGCGTGAATTTCTGCAGTTATCGTAAAATAAATTTTTCATCAATTTTTTAGCCTCTTTCAAAACCTGGGCTCCTTTTTGAAACCCAATACAGTTATCCTGACCATCAACGGGTGCTTTTACGTTGTAACAACTACCTCCAAGAGCAGACCTCTCAACCTCAAAACACCGAAAATCTGGAGACTGATGCAAAAAAATCTGGAGATTTCAGTAAAAATCGGGAGATCGATCAACCATGTAAACATTGTTCATCCTCGGAGACCCTGGGGCAGTTAATGGGGCGGGTAAAAGTCTAAAAACGGGCGAGAAAAAATCTTCCGCGAGTTTAGACTTAAACTTTTTCCCGCACCCATTAACTGCCCCTGGGTCTTCGAGGTTGAGACAGGTTCAAATTAAGAGAAAGTGTTTTTTCTGCTTATATTTTCATTAGGTTCATCGGCAACTTCCGCCATTTTGAAAACGTGATTAAAATGTGAGAGACTGGTAATGATGATGACCTAATTTGGAACAAGTGTTATATATGATCGGTCAATAGACGACAGTCTACAGCTGGGTAACGGTTTGTTAAGTTTAACTATGGATTCGCACAGACTTGGCGCAAGAAACTCACCTAATCAAGCCAAAAATGAAATTATACAACAAAAAATTATTCTGTCAGCTTGCGCCTCTATTTATCGTGAGATTTGTCTGTCTTATCGTGAGACCCTGAGATTGAACTGAAAACCGTGAGTCTCACGACAAATCGTGAGACTTGAGAGTTCTGCAAGAGGGAGGATTTAGCGTAAAAGAGAACATGAGAAGTATTGCAGGTGCCCAGAAGAAGGTTGGCCAATAAATTACTTTGAAATGAGCTGTAAGGACTGTAAGGACCTAATTACTGGTCTTGGAGAGCTATATTTTTTCTTATCATTTGACTTCTCCTTGAAGGTCATTAAATGGTATGAAACAAAATAAACTAAGTATGATATATATGGGGTAGGAACTGTCTACAAAGGGCAGGTGGTTCCCAGTGTTGTGGTCTGGCCTTGTCTCACGGGTTCAGTGGCTCTTCACATAGGGTTAGCCAGATTACACGTTTCCCCCTTGACCAGAATTTTCCAAGAAAAATTCCTAGCGGCTATGACTATTATGCGCTTTCCTTCGGATTGCCTGGGAGATTGGGAGACCCATGAGGGAGAACGGGAGATTCAGACTCCGGGAGTGGCATAGATGATTGTTAGAGAACGAAAGAAAAAATTATATAACATGTATAATAAGTCAAATTATTCTCGCATTTAGATTGATCTGTTAGAGAAGTGATATTGAAATTTATTTTTTGTTATATTACCGGTAACTGAATATACTAGGGTATCTAAAAGATAGCAATGCGGCGGTACATTCTGTTGATGGTGACATTTTACGTAGCCATTAATCTATTTGCGCGTTCCAAGTC
>JAHPZR010027876.1:0-40488 GCA_019787425.1 Platygyra sinensis
AATTGAGGATTGGACAAAGTCAGAATGCTTCAAAGCAGACGAATTATTCTTAAACTCTGCCGCTTGTGGAGGAAGGTAGAAAGGAATCTTGTAACCCTCCCTAATGCATTCAATGATGAAAGGGGGAGTGTTTATTCTTTCCCCAAACTGGACATGCGCTTTTAGTCTACCTTTAACTGATAAAGGAGTTGAACCAGGGTCCGATGTACCCGATTCCAATTCATATCGTCTACCTTTATGATGTCCTCGAAAACTCCAGCCTTATCATGACTCGACTGATTTACCGGATTGGTCCCCGAATGATGTGTTGACGGCTCCTTTGAACCGCTGGCTTGCGGCTCCAAATCTTTCGTAAAATCTCCCGCAACTAGAACTCCAGTGGCCTCTTTTTCCACATCTGAAGCAGATGTCTGTCGCAGAAGGCATTCGACGACCTGAAAAGAAGAAAAGAAACGCAGAAGCAAAGCGACCACTTAAAAGCTCAAATAACTAAAACTAAAATAAACCGAAAATGTGATGTAAAGCACCGCCGAGTAGTGTCACACTTGATGAATATATCAAGCGAAGCGCTCCTAAATATACTGCACTGGAGTCTCAAGAGACTCCACGTGCTAACACAAAATGTGTTAGCATGCAAGCATGCTTGCTCTCGCTAACTTCCGAAGGAAAATACATTTTCCTTCTCCCTCACTACGTTCGTACGAAGGAAAAATATTTTCCTTCTCCAGAACGCTGACGCAAACAAAAAGACTCAAACTGTAAGGCAGGCAGAGTGAGAGCACTTGCCTGCCACGTTGACAATCAAAGAAAGGGCAGTAAGCATACCTCGAAAAAGCATCCTATCATCACCAGAGCGAGTGCTAGAAGCACTAGAAGAGTTCTTGCTTTTCTCACCTCTTTTGAGGTCATTTGTTTCTTCTTCTTGAGCGCTCTTTCTTGCGCTTTCTTGACCCTCTTCTCGTCCTCTGAGTCGCTCGCGAGCTCTTCAGTTTGGTATTCTTTGACCGCCAGCCAACCGGCTTCGCTCTTGTCAGCAAGCTTGATAATGAGAAATAGCACACAAACTGCAGTTACAAACATGACAATAAAACGCATGTTGGAAAACAAAATTATTTAACTTTAACTTGACGTTTCGTATGTTTCTACATACATCTTCAGAAGTGACCGTTAGTAATACAAGTAGCAACTAAGTTTAAATTTTAGATAAGTAACTAAGTAACAATAACAATGACAAAAGCTGAGCACAAAAAATATTTGCATACAAAAGATGCAAACTAATAGAGGTAAAGCTTTTCGCTGCTTACATTATCGTTTAGGGTCGGTTTGAGTTCTTGAATTAGAAGAGTCTCCTTTATCTTGCAGTGGATAGCAGAGCGACCTTTTGCTAATATTTCGAAGTGGTCCCATTTTAAGTTGTGACCAGTTGACGTGACGTGGTCTGCGATAGCAGATGCATGACAGGCACTAGTGATCCCTTTAAAATGTTCAGTTTTCCTGTCATGCAATCTACGTTTTGTTTTGCCGATGTAAAAATCCTGGCAGTCCCAACAACTAGCCTTATAAACAACTTTTGACATTTGAGAACGGTTAATCTTATCTTTGTAGGGAAAAAAGGACTTGATGCGATGAGCGCTTTGGAAAATCACCCTAAGATCAATGCAGCCATAAAATCTATTAATGCAGGTCTTAAGCTGTTTAGTAACAATTTTACTTTGTGCCCCTAAATTATTGTTACTTAGTTACTTATCTAAAATTTAAACTTAGTTGCTACTTGTATTACTAACGGTCACTTCTGAAGATGTATGTAGAAACATACGAAACGTCAAGTTAAAGTTAAATAATTTTGTTTTCCAACATGCGTTTTATTGTCATGTTTGTAACTGCAGTTTGTGTGCTATTTCTCATTAAGCTACGATGGCCAAAGGAAAAGAATTTTTATAAAGCTTGATAATCTTCTGACGATGGCGTAAATTTTTCTTAATTCTTCCACCTTCTCACCGGCCTTCTCGACGTCCCGCGCAGCCAAGAAATTGGCAGTTTCGTCTAGAGTCCCTTGTAATTCAGAATTAAAGAGAAACTGGTCTTTGTTGCCTTGAAATTTCAGCTTTCCCGCTTCAGCCGCTCTTTCTAACTTCTGAGTTCCGCTGCTTGCTTGGGAAACTAAACCTGATGTAAGGCTTTCGACCTTCTGATCCAGGTAGGATTTAAACCGCTCAAATACGTCCACTGTCTCCGAAGTGTTCTGGCTTTTTGTAGTTCTGGGCTCGAGGGCCTATCGTTGCGATAAAATAAACCGAAAATGTGATGTAAAGCACCGCCGAGTAGTGTCACACTTGATGAATATATCAAGCGAAGCGCTCCTAAATATACTGCACTGGTGTCTCAAGAGACTCCACGTGCTAACACAAAATGTGTTAGCATGCAAGCATGCTTGCTCTCGCTAACTTCCGAAGGAAAATACATTGTAGTTTAGGTAACCGTTACTTCTGAAGATGTATGTTGGAGCATACGAAACGTCAAGTTCATAAATGAAAGTTTTTACAACATGCGTTATCTCGTTATGTTTATAACCGCAGTTTGTTTGCTATTTTTACTCAAGTTGAAATGGCCGAAGAATAAGAGTAACTCCTTTTAGTTCCAAAGGACAAAAAATTTTTCGAGCGGTATTTGAAAAAGTACACTTTGCTGGTGTACAATAGAGATGACAATTTATGTATTGTAAAATATGTACAAAAGCTAACGGATTGATCAAGCAGTCGCAGTTCAGAAATAGTTAAAATGCTGCACTCGGTTGGCATACTGGTATTCAACAACACCAACTTGTGTTTCATGATTAAAAATGTAACACAAACAGTGGTGATATATTTTTAATCAAGCTACGAAGGGCGAGGACCGAAGACCAAAGAGTTACTATGATATTGTGTCTACATAAAGATCTGGGAGTTGTATGGCTATATTACTCCCAGGACTCACTACAGTCGTTTTCTAGATGGATCACTGCTCTACGTGCTTTGAGGCCTAGTGTGACAAGTAAAAAGTCAAGTTTTCTTAGAGTTTACAATAATGACTTAAAGTTGCAAGGGTAATGGAAAACAACATTATTTTTGCATGACTTTATATTACTGTTAAGAAATAAATCTAAAACGTAAATAATACCACAATTTCATCCACAAAAGGTGATTTTGGCGGATTATGCAACCAAAAATGTCATGTCTTATAGGGGGTGGCTCATGTGATTTTCAACCTTCATTTAGGGGTGGGTCACTCAGTTTTGTGCCAAATGGAAGGGGTGGGTCATGTGTTTTCTAACCACCACATCTTGAAATTCTCCGGCCCACCCCACCCCCCCCCCCCCCCCCCTGTACTTGTTGACCAGTCCCTAAATTAAAATTTCCGTATTTCCTCCACTATTGCTCCGTAAAATCCCCACTATCCGCGGCGGTTTGGTGGTAGGGGTTACAATTGACTAGTACATTAGCTCGGTTGTATAGTTTAGCCGAGTGCTCATTTTGTCAAGTCACATGATGAACACGTGACATGAAAACTTGGTTTCCTGGTTTCCAGTTCCCAAGCATCTCTCTCACTACTCGAACTGTTACCTCCTGTCAAAGCTTGTTTGGTCATGGCGGGCAGATTTTTGGCACTCGTTCTCCTGTTTTGGGGCAGTTTTTCTGCCATAGTGAATGAAAATGCCCTTGTGAAGATCATTCTTTATGTGAACCAATCGCGAGACCTCCGGGAAAAGAATTCCTCATGTTTTCAATGAAACCGAATGTGTGGAAAAAATACGACTGGACGAAAGTGACCACGATCGCTCTGTTTAGACCTTGGGACGATGAACTGATGTGTGAAGCACACAAAAGGGTTAGAAATCAATTAAGTTATTCATCCGTTATCTTGTTAACTTTATTTACAGGGCTACTACTGTGGTGAAGATCCACAAAAAGCGTTCTTTCAAGACTCGAGCGAAATCTCGTCGTCATATTCTTTCTTGACGCGCGATGACAATTTCTGACTTCATTTCTTTGGAATTTACAACAAACGAAATAGTGTTGTTATGTTCTCACCATGAATGCTTCAGGCAAGGACTGAATGCTTCTCTTAAGAATAATCCTTTCACTTTTCTTAATTTTAAAATCGTTTGATGTAGTTGAATTAAGCCTAACATACAAATAAGTTTACGCTTACATAGCGATTCGATTGATTGATCTTGATCAGTCTTAATTTGTACAGTAAACAACTTGATTACTTGATTGAGTTGGAAGTCAATCATGAAAAATTTGGCGCTTTGAAATATTTTCCTTGCCACAAATTTCCCAGAAACATTACCTAACAAAATGAAACTAAAGAGAATCAAATTTCTGATACTTGATATTAAGCGTTTTAGGTTTCCTTTCAGTCAGAACGATTCACTTAACAGAAATGTTTTTGAGTTTAAAGAGATTTCGAATTCCTTATTTTGTGTGAGAGTCCATTTAGTTTTGCTATTTTTCTGATGTGGTTATTGGAATTTATTGCCATTATTGCTATTGGGGGAGGGGGGGGGGGGTACTTCACAAAGTTTAATACGGGGAGGCTCCGCCCCGAGGTCTTACCCCTTACCCTTTCATATACCATTTTGGCGGAAAAGGTACCCCTTTTATATAGCTTTTATTGAAAAAATGTGCCCCTTTCACATACCTACTTTAGAAAGTCTTGTTCTAATTTTCATGTAGTGTTTAATAAATAAGTTGATACAGCCATAAGCGGTGTCTATTCGAAATATTATAATTAAAGGCCCTTGTAAATACCTAAATGACCGATTTCCCTACCCTTTGATATACCTAAACTTGTGAAATCCCCACCCTTTCATATACCTGAAGCCTGAAAAAGGTACCCCTTTCAAACGGAGCCTCCCCGTATAGGCCATTATTAGGGAGTACCCCCCCCCCCACCCCCGGGGTTTTCTTCCATTTTTTCATAATTTTTGCATCCTGAGAAGAAAGCCAAACAACAGGTCAAAAGGCTTTTTATTGTGTGTTTATGCTGTGCTGGTTGTTAATTCATGGAAAGTGCAATTCTGGCCAAAAGTCCTTGGGGCACTTGAAAAAAATTCTAACCAGTGAACCGTTACTTTTGAAGAGGGAAGTCGTCATTGAATTTTCCGAGCCCCCCAACCCCCCAAAGCAATATCTACTTTGAAAGAATCAACATCAACATTTTGTTGGGGGTGGGGAGCGGAAGTGGACAGAAATACCACATGTTGACCAGCATTGTACTGGAATAGCTCACATTTCATTGTTGCCTTCCAGGATGTTTATAAATTCTGTCTGTAGTAGCTGGTGAAGGATTGTTTATACCTGTTCAAATCTATAAGTTTGTAATGCCTCAAATGGCACAAGAAGGCAAAGAAATGGGAAGTGTCTTAAAAGAAACAAGATTTGTCTCTAGAGAATCATTATGATAAGTTTGAGAAAAGAGTTTTCTTTATTTCAATTAGTTTCACATCTGTCTTTCTTGCTGTGTTATTATTTGGTTACTGTTGTGATAATCAAAGTTGAACAATTGCTTTGTGTTCCATATCCCTGAACTCAGCTGTAAAGTTTCATTGATTTGGTAAATCTTCTCGTTGGTGCATGTATACCACTTGCTTGTTTGGCAGAAGTATATGTACATATAATATTATTTTAATATTGCTGGTTTATTCCCAAGTTCAGCATGACAAAATTGAAACTTGAACAGCTCCTATCAACACTTATGTCCAGAAATGCAGGCTAATGAGATTCAGCGCTCTTTATGAATAAGCATCACAAAGTGTCATTTTCATTTACTTCATATTTGACAGAATTGTGTGTGTTTCGGTGACTTTTTAGGAAAGAAGACACTTTGCAATGCTTATCATAAAAAGCATGCATCTCATTAACCTGCATTTCTGGACATATCTGCTAATCAAGCACTGATTTTGGCAAATATTATACAACAGTGATAAGTGGATGTGCATCTTTTTTTTGCAGGGTGTTCGAGTTGTCTTGGCAGCCAACTTTCCTACAGAAAAACTGAGTAGCAAAGAAGTTAGAACAAAATGGATACACAACTTGACTCAAGAAGCTCTGGCCCGCCATGCTGATGGAGTGAATATTGATATTGAGTCGCCAATAGCTAAGAGGTCAAGAGAGGTCACACTATTGACTAAACTAGTGAATGAAACAGCAACAGCTTTCCGTTCAGCAATAAAGAATTCTCAGGTATATGTGCCTCGAATAAATTCAAAAAGCTATTCAGACATAACATGACTAGAGGGATGACTAAGGGGGTACGTTTCTAAAGAAACTGGGGTTATGCATCACTGGGGAGTATTGCAAGATAATTTGGTGTTATCAACTGGGTTGATAATGTGAATTGGCCACCACAAAGAGATTTGAAAGCTGCCATTTTGAGCATTAGCCCCTTGTTCACTTCCTTTCGATTTGCTCAGACAAAGGGCTAATACTCGAAACGTCAGCTTCAAATCTCCCTACAGTGGCCAATTCACATTTATTAACCCAGTTGATAAAACCAAATTATATTCAGACATAACCATTTTTATTTCATTGTATTCACCCACTTCACAGTTATATAGAAAACAGACCTACTTTATTGTATGTGTGGGGTTGGAGGGATGTATATGAGCTGGTCTGTACATGTCAACTGAGTTATTTAATTTCATTGTTTGAGGAAGTTTTTACTTTTGTTTCAAGAAAACCCAATGAAAGGTAAATCTGTGTCCAGCCCTATCCCAGTTTCTTTAGCATGTGACAAATGGAAGTAATTCTACTCCTCTTGATGGGTGGGATACTAGTCCGTCACAGGGTTACTGCCCAGCATAACATTCTGCAGTGTCCACTTGTACTCCTGGATGGAGAGAGGGACATGAGAGTTAAATGTCTTGTCCAAGAACACATCGCAGTAAGCTTGGTCCGTGCTCAAATTTGGACTGCTTGACCCCAGTGTACAGAGTGCTAACCATTACCCCACTGTGCCTCAACATGGTATAAAACCCCAACACTAACCCTAACCCTTAACCAAACTTGATTATGCAGATAAGAAGATATGCAGCTGTCATTATGTTATCTACATCAGTTGATGTCACTTTTTACTGCACTCAGTATGTATTTCATGGTGCCAAAATATTTCCCATCAAATTACCCTACTTAGTCATTCAGAACTTGTGATAAACAAACCCCTATTATTCATTCTTTGTTCTTTGATCTTGTCACATCAGAGCACTTTTGACCAAATTTGATTGTTTGACATTTCTGGACTTATGGTTCAGCAAACTGATGGAATAATCAATATTATTTCTTTCAGGTGTCTTTTGACGTTGCCTGGTCTCCTGATTGTATCGATGGACGTTGTTATGACGCTGAAGCTCTTTCCAAGGTTGTTGATTTTCTTGTTGTCATGGCCTATGATGAACAGAGTCAGATCAAGTCAGCAGATTGTGTGGCCAAAGCTAACTCACCCTTGAAACAGACAAAAGCTGGTAAAGCATGTGAATTTATTTTCAATTCAGTTCTTGGCTAAATTTCTTTTTATATAACTTTAAGCTGAAAGAACGAACAACTCAAATCTGCCAATCAACATTGTTGATTGCCACTCCAACATTGGATTTGCTGGTGAAGTTTACTACCACTGTTTAATGTAATATCACAAATGAATGATTTTCTGCATTGAGCTTGCCTGGGACTGTACTTTTGGACATTGTAATTTATTAACTCGGGGGTGAAGTAAAAGTTTTTGTTGTGTTTGTTTTGTTGTTGAAATGAGAAACAAGGCTAGTGTGTTTCGACTTTAAAATAGAGAACACTTGAAATAATTGCAGCATTGTAGAACTAACCCTTTACTCCCTACGAGTGCCAACTGGCACATAATGTCATAACCTTGTTGAATGTCAAATGTCGGCACTGAATATTCAATAGATTTCTATGAATTTTTGCCACAAAAATTATCTTGTGAAGATCTGCTCATTGAAGTCATAAAATTGTGACCCCCTCCTATCAAAGATATGGTTGACCACCCCCACAAGTTTAAGTTCTTTTTTGGGGGGATGTAAATGGAATGCAAGACTTGTTTCGCATGAATCTGTGTACTTAGAGCTGCTAAATAAGCTATAGTTTAGGGGAATACCTAATGTAGTAGATGGTTGATAATTTTTGAAGTCATTCATTTTGCAGTTTAATGTGATTTCTCTCAAAATGACTACCTCCTTCATAGCTGCTGATGTCAATTCTTCAATAAGCTGATCAGTGGCTTTCAAATGGCATATTGAGGAGTGTCTTTCTTGTGGGTTTGGGAAAAACTGCCCTTTGCCTTAATGGGTAAAGGGTTAATTAATTTTGTTCTCTCTCTTTGCCTCTTTCAAAGCTATTGGAGAATACTTAGCTCTTGGAATCAGACCAGAAAAACTGGTTCTTGGATTACCATGGTATGGTTATGACTATCCCTGTTTGGAACTTAATGAGAACATCTGCTCAATCAAGCGCATTCCATTCCGCGGTGTGAATTGCAGTGATGCAGCTGGAAAGCAGGTTGGATATGCTGATATTCAGGACTTGATTCTCAGCAGATCTGCTAAGGCTGAGTGGGATCAAGATTCAGCTTCGTTCTTTTTCAACTATGAAGACACTTTGGGTGATAAACATCAGGTCTGGTTTGATGATGTGCAGAGTCTTAAACAAAAGTACGAGTTTGCCTCTGCTGAAAATTTGAATGGCATTGCCATCTGGAATTCAGATTTGTTGGACTTTAGTGACATCCTGAGGGCCCAGCAGGAGAGCAAGGCAATGTGGGATGCTTTGCAGCATTAACTTGCATTTAAAATGTTGCAGCTGAGACTTAAAGCTCCATGTAGGTGTAATTCTGCCAGACCAAGGTACTTCTTAAGGGTGAAAAAATCTCCTTGTAGATCTTATTTTTCCCTGATGTTTAATTTTAGTAATTTCTTAATTTTAGCATGTTCCGGCAGTTTGTACATTTAGACATGCTGGCTCAGTCCATTGTCTTTGACAAATGTGTCTTAATGAGATGAACCACTAATTTCAGTTGACGCATGCGTGATGAGGAATTAAGAACATCTTCTCTCCATTTTTTTGCTGAAGTTTCTAGCAATGCATAAATTTATTACTCGAGAAAAGTGTTTATTAAATATTACTAGACAGAGTATTTTTTAAGTGATATCAAATATACAATAATATATATTAGAAAATAGTCCTAAGAAAGTATGCATGCTGATTGGTTAAAAATAGTGTTTCTATAACTGTAAACATAATGATGGCACGAGCAAAGAGAATTTACATTTTGATGATTAACGTAAAGAAGTTGTTTTCCTTTGGTTTGTCACACTGTTTTCTCAAAGAAATAGAAAACATGTACTTGGTGTTTCTGTCTAGTTATAGAAGCACTCGTGAAAGTTTGGGAGAACTCAAAAAAGGTATGGAAATACATGCCTGCGGCTGTTCCCACAGTATTTCTCATTCTCCCAAACTTCCACTCGTGTTTCTATTAAACAATTAAATTATGAGCTCGAGGTTTCCATTGCGTAATAATTGACGAGGGCGCAGCCCGAGTCAATTATCACGCATAGAAATCGAGAGCGATAATCTAATTGTTTTAGTATAAATCTACTAGTCGTTCAAACTTTTATCTAAACCCTCTTTAGAGACACCTCGAGAATGCCAAGAAGTGCCGTTATTTTGTTAACAAGGGCACACTGCTACGCTACTCACTATCTATCACAGAATAGAACGTGAGTAGCGAAGCCAATCAGAGGACGTCATTCACGATAGAACACTAGTAGATTTAAACTAAAATTAGATAGAAATATGTTATGCTTCCTATTTCTTAATTGACTAATTACTACCAGAAAATGAATAAATAAAAGATATACAAATAGCTACAAAATAATATATTTTTTTTCAAATGTTACATTTAGCATTGTACTATTTTGAGATCTGTATGGTGTAATGAAAAGCAATAAATATTGATTTTCAATGAAGATAGTTGGTGAGGTTATCAGACAGTATAAATATGTGATTTAAGCCATGAAATGGTTCACCACCCCTCTGAGATGCAAAGTTTAATTTGTTGTTACTAGTATTTAAAAAGAACAGCCCACTTCCTTAGCTAGAATTATCCAATAACCCTTAGGGATAAGTGATTGCCACCCTGCTGTGATGGGCATTCATGGACCGCTTTTAGCAGTTATTTGAGCTTTACAGTCTTTTTTTCACAAAGCCTTCTCGGACTCATTTTTTGCATGACTAATTAAGGGTTGAAGTCACAATTTTTTTTGTCTCTGAGGTTATAAAAAACCTCTGAAGATCTTGGTATCTAAACGTCTCATACGTAAAAATATTGAAGATCCGTTACCAGGATTCATGATAAAATTAAGTATTAAGTTTTTACCAGAGAACGTTTATACTCATGCTTGCATTTGAAACATGTTGAAGTCTTGATCTCGCTATTTAAAAACTCAAAATGTCTCTGGTTCACAAAGAAAAATGCCTATAATTCACCCCTATTATTCCCCCAGAGCATCAGGGAGGTGCAGCCAAGTGTAATGTAGCTTAAAAGGATAGCCTTGTCCTAATATTGTGTTAGCAGTGCCTTACGTTTCCCTTAAGGTTATGATCTCTGTTCTTAATGGCTCGCAAGTCAAGTCTTCATCAGTAATGGTACAACATCGGCAGTCATGGACGTGCCGGAGAACTACAAACAGAGAACTTGTTTTGGCTAGAGGCCAATAATTCCTGTCAAGCAGAGTTTGGTGGAGAGCAAAGTAGATACCCTATACCCTGCTGAGTATTGAAGATGGGAATGAGAATCCCGGCTAGCCCAGCTGCCTCTGTATGGTTTGATAGTACCAGGGAGGAAGGCACTGTGAGGAATGACACGCTAAAGAAGATTACAACACTGAGCCTCCCACTCTCACTACCCCTGAAAGTACTATATAAATGGGTACTCATATGACCCTAGTGTCAGGTGTTTTTGTTTTAAAGAAAGGGGGGAGGGAAGGTTCTCCCCTCTCCCTTCCCTTCAGGAAGGCTTGATAATCAGGCAAGTACCAGTGAGACTGGTTATGTTCAGGGGAAATAACTTAGTGGGTTTGAATAGCAATATCCAAGTCTTGTCCTTTACAGAAACCAGCCAGAACAAACTCAGAACTCACTGCATGTTATACACAATAAAATTATCTATTGTCAAACAATTGACAGGAATACAACAAGATACCGGTAATTATTTAACAGAAGTTTTATTTTCTTAATTTAGTATGTGCTAGCCCAAAACCAGACTTAGATTTAAAAAGAAAGATATGAAACCTATCATACAAGAAATTGAATCATCTGTATGTTATTTCACATGATGTCAATTGTCTTTGTTGATGACATCTATGTTTGATAAAATGTTCCTGCTAATTATTTCCTAACTTTAATGAATAACCAAAATCACTGTAAAAACAGACTTCATGATTTCATAAAACTGCAAGTAGAATAAAGTTCCTACTTCTCTAAGTTATTATAATATTCATTAAATAATAAATAATTTAATGTTCAATTCTTATTCATTGTCTATTTTAAAGAATAAACAATTACATTTTACCTAGGGATATAAATAAATTGTTCCCAAGTGCATAAATAAGTAGTTAACCACAATTGCACAAAACGATTATCAACAAAAGCTCTAAAATATTTGTCACTAAAATTTTCAATTCTTATTTTCAATTTTAAGACTAGTTCCTTACTATATATTCACCAATGTGTCAAAATTGCTTTCCAAGCAAATTATTTCTGTTCATCCATTGCTTAGTTCTGGTAGTCAACAGTGTACATGAAATTGCCATGCAGCAATCAAAAATTACTTCTTTCAATAAAAACTTTTACTGACATTCAAAGCAAAACTTTTGATGATCTGTAGACATAGTTGTTGCATCGTGTAACAACCTGCTACAGAGCTGTTCATAATTCCTCCTGTAAAAATCTTGGACAAATTCAGTTCATTTATGAAATCATACCACTTTGCACATTGGCCCCAATTTTTTTTTCTTGCAAATGTCATTTATTTCTAGATCAGTTAAAATTTATTGTGATTTTTCCAGAAATATACTTTGAAGAAGTGCAAGTGCTCTGTAATTTTGTTAGGTCTTTAAACATTGCTCTCCTTCAAGTTTACAAGCCCCTCTGTGATTTCAGCCAGTGATTTATCTCCACTCATGGCTGGGTCATCAGCTAGTGTCTTGGCCAGACACTTTGTCACAGCTTCCATTTGTTTCATAACAAGGTGCATGGTACGCTCTGTAGTGTCCAGTCTCTTCTGCAGTTCTGTTAAATGCTTCTTAGCTGTTGGTATAACGATACATATTTTTAAAAATAGTGGTGGAATAGATCATTTACAGTTGTTGGCTTAGTGACCTGGCCTCTGAATGATAGCGAGGCTGGAGTTGACCTTATTTTGATACAGACCTCACTGCTTTTTCTGTGCAAATCAAGTTGTTGTTCTTATGCTAACTAGCTGACATTTTCATGGGAAAAGCAGAGAGGTAAGTATCAAACAAGGTCACCTCCAGCCTTTCTTGCATTTATAGGCTAGGTAACTATGCACACAACTGTAAAATGGCATATTCAGAAGGTCCAAATTTGCTTGTTTACAGTGTACTCTCTATTCCCCCAAAGAATTAACACACCTTTATCTGGAAGTTACACTTAAGATTGTACATTAAATCGTATTATAAAAAAATTAAATGTTCTTTTTTTCCAACACATATTTTATCTGGACAAAAATCTGAGACCCCTTGAGATGTGAAAAAGCAAACTTGGAACACCTGCACTCATCACTGAGGGTTTATCAACACACTCTAAAGTTTCCCCACTGTTACAGATTGCTTTCCTACCTGGCTCTACTCCTGATGCCTTACTCTGGATGGCACGCAATTGCCGCAGACGATACCCTACTCCATTGCACACGGATAGCAGATCTTCCAGTTTGGTTTCAGTGTTAATTGGCTTTTTGTTAGCATTGAGTGCAATGACATGCGGGCAATCAGGGTAGAATTCTTTGTGACCCTCCAAAGGATCATCTCCAGGTTTCCACTTTTTAAGGGTGCCCTGACACTTGTAGCATTTTACTATATCATCCATTCCAGTAAACACAAACCCTGCCCTGGCTAGTTCAAACACATTGACAGAGCTTGTTGAAGGCCAATACGTGTATGTCCGCACGCGGTTTCCCGTTGCTGACAGATCTGATAGGTTGGCAGGTGGGGCAGTGTTGTCAATGTTTTCAGATTTTGCAACATGGTTTGTGGTATGCACTGAAAGGGGAAGGTGAAAATTTTTCAAAGTCAATTTCCCCCTGGCCAGTAGATTTTCATTTAAACAACTGAGTGTATGCCAATTAGTTATGAATGTGAAAATCTTTTGTAAGTACTGTTAATGAAGGAAACAAATGATGTCTGATAATGGCAAGAGGACTAAACACTGGAGTATACATTGTGAAGGTTGAAAGTTATTTGACATTCAAAATTACTCAACACAGGTGTGCGAGGTTATAATTGTTAAAAGCAAAGTATAATTAAAAGAAAATTAGTATGAGTGATTTAGAGAAACTAACATATGACGTCAGCATTTAAATGTTATGATTAAAGAAAAGCCATACATTCTCCCTGCTACTCACAGCTGACTAGAAAGCAGGTTCCCAGCTTAGAAAATCTAGCTATATAGACGATTCAGAAGCCACCATGCATAGTGTCAACTTATGCTTGTAATAATATGACACATTTTAAAATAATTAATTTTAATGAAATTGTATGAGTTAACAGAATTACAAGATTTATTGAGAAAACAATGAAGGTGGAAGATGCATTGCAAAACCATGCATTGAGAAAATTAATAAACGGAAATAATTAAAGGCAGGTATACACCCAGATACCAAATTTCATTTTCAAGCCCATTGATGTGCATACCACAAACCAGTCGATGTTTAAAACACAATTTGCATGCCACTGGCCATGGCTTATAGAATATAATTACATAAAAAGGAAAACAGATTGGCAAGTTCCAATTTTAAATTGATCTGACTTGTGACAATTTTTAGGAAATAATTCTTTAGAAACAAATTAAATTATTATTTATTTTAGGTCACCAACACATCAAATAATGTGCTGGAGAAGTTCTCTGACTTTTAGATGCAAGATAAACCCAACTGGACAAAATGCTGCCAACTGGTGCCATGATTTCTGTTCTCATGAATAGCAGGGGGAATGCAGGCTGTGCAAGTTCAGAGGCAACTCAAAAACACAATCTTATTAATCAATTCTTCTTTCAGATATTCATTATAATTATAAATAAAGTACATAATACTTTTGACATAATTCCTTATTAAGCTAATATTTGACAGCTCAAGTTTATTATAAATCTTAAATGTTAAATGTTTATAGTGGTCAACTGAAAAAAACGTATTTTGTCAATATACATAACAGGATTAAAAATCCCAACTGACAGGAGGCAGACCAGTTGGCTATCTACCAGAATGACCAAGGAGATAAACTGGGGCTACCAAGATGCAACTTCAGCTTAGTGCAGGTCAGCAGGACTTGAACCTGTAACCTCCAGATTGCAAGTACGCTACCCTAACCACTTGGCCACCCTGTCTCCAATAGCATTCCTTAACCATGTGTTCTAAATCAACTGACTGTGTGCTTATTGAGTTATGCATAATATTGGCAAACTATATGTAACTCAAGAAGTGTGAGATTCACTTGGTTATGCACCCCACCATAATCAAGTCACCAGTAAATGAGTCCTTAGTAAGGTCATGTGACGTGGATCTGTGAGCCACAAAACTTTGAACCTCACAACCCAGGACCAACCCTGAATTCATTGCTATTAATAAATAATCATTTTGCAGTAATGTTTTGGTTTCAATTGGAAAATTTATATTCTTTGAGTAGAATCAATTGCAGGCATCTCATTCTACAAGATGTCTAATTAACTATTAGTATAGAATATGTGAAACAGATCTATTTTTTAAGCAGTTCTGGTTAACTAATGTTTTGTTACTTGTGCAGTTCTGGAAAAAAATAATACCTACCCCAAGGAAGGTCAGTGGAAATTCCAAGAGGGTTTGGGGAGAGGAGGGGTTTAAAAACAATTCAAAAGAATTAAGCTGGAGTGTGGGGAAAGCGGTTTCTATGGGGGATATGGGGGATTTCCAGTTTTATACGGCTAAAACTAGCAACTGTGAAAAAATCAGCAAATTCGACTGGATACTTTTAATGACAAAAATCAAAAACTACCTTCCTCTTCGGTCATGAAAGTCTGATCTTTTTTCTTTTGTTCTTCTGCAAGCCTCTTAAGCCGACGTCGTCTCTGTTATTAAAAAATACACATTTCAGCTTTTTAAACATCACCTTTTTATTACATTAATTTTTTTCAACCTTCCTGTGCATTTTGTAATGTCTTCGTGATTAAAGAATGTACCTAGGAGTAGTGTTTTACAATTTGAATAATCGTTATGCTTTTTTAAAGATATTTACGGGAAAACATCAGATTTGTGTGAACTTTGTACTCAAACTAAGTTTAAAATATTCCGAAACCATAGGTAGTATTCAGGTACCTGTTAAAAATCCTAGAAACACAAACACAACATGTAACCAAGGTGTGGCTTGTAAATTCAAGGTACTACTAAATTATTCACTAGCGATTTACATTTGCAATACAGAGGGAAATAAGGGTTCTTGTATGAAGCAAAACATATTGAACAATGTTTGGACATCTCTTGAAATCTCCAATTCCAACTTCTTAACTCAAGTGGTAAAAGTAAACTTTTTAATTAGACGCAAGATGAAATTCCTGAGCAAGATTTTCACAACCCACCCCACCCTAACTACACATCTGTCTCAAAATAACAGCTTACAACAATTTGCTGATTGTAAACATTATATTGAAACCAAACAAATCCCTCCAGTACGTACCTGGCAAATAATCTTTGCAATTTGGTTTCAGGGAAGGTATTTTAATTTACCAAGAAAAAAGAATATCCTCGAGAGGGAAGTTTTAATTGACAACGCAGTGAAAATTGCGTTAACTGCTTTAAACAATCTTTAACAACGATATGTGACAGGTGTCTGGCCTAAAACTGTCATGCAAATACATCGCAATTTAACCATTAGCGATTCCGGAATGTTTTTGCAAGTTCAGACGCTTGATGCTCTTGGAGAAAAAAAAAGCCAATTTTCCCTACTAAGCTAAATTGAGTTGCTGATCGGGAGTAAAAAAAAATTGAGTGAAATTTATTTAGAAGTTGAAATTCGATCTAAAATTAACTGGGACAAACTAGAGGAGTAATCGAAGCAAACGTTTAAACTGTAATACTCACCCTAAATAACTGCACGGCCAGGAACAAACCAAACCCAGGAAGAACATATTTCCACGGAATGTGATAACCAAAAATGTGAAAATCCTTAATGAATTTCACGACGTTTGCCGCTATATCTGCGTGAGGTTTTATATGTTTTCCGTACGCCGATTTGATTTTCGGATAAAATATGGCTAAAACGACACCTAGTACAGCTAAAATCAGCAGCTTCGTTTTCAACTTCGCCATTCTTAAGTATTAAAAGGAAATTTTGACAGCTCGAGTCCCTACACCAGGCTAAGAACACCTCATCAACTGCAGAATGGACTGCTGTCAAAGCTGTTGTTTACATTGCCGAAGACATGCGCGTTATGGAAGGCACGTGCACGTGCACGACTCGCTATGATGCGACCAATGCGCATCGTGCTTTTAAACCACAGGAAGTCAAAACAGTGCAAAGAGGCTTAGCCCTTTCTGCTGGTTGTATTGTTGCGGACGCGATGCCCGGTCTAATATTTTACAGAATGCTATAAGAATTTTGAAATACACAGTTCACTGAATTATTTAATAGCGCGAAAATTTACAAAACAGCTCTTTCAATTTATCAAATATTTCAGTTCTTCCACGTTTTGTCCGGTCTACCTGCACTGAGTGCATTAATTATATCTGCAAGTTGTTTTAAATACACCTGGAGAAACACAACACCGTATTAGAATTCCCTAGTGTTAAGCAAATTTGTACTGTTAATTTTTGGAATCAGAGCAAGTAAACATAAATTCAAACTGGAGACATTTGTGGAAAGGATGTTTGCATGCACGTAAGAAACAATCAAACTGTTGATTGGCATTTGTTATTGGTATTGAAGAAAAGAAATCTGGCACAAGTCACCCCGACCTGTCGACTAAAGGCGGCGAAATACGAGATGCAAAAACCCTCAACTTGTCGCGCAACATTGTTTCGTTGCAAGTTTTTGTCGATGTTTCCCGCTTTTCACCTTGCGTGATCAACTTGTCGCGCAACAAAAACATTTGTTGCGGGTTGAAAGAAGTTGTTGCGAAAAATAGAGCGCGGGTCTACTTTGAGCAACAAATTTTGGCCTTGTTGCTCGTTTTTCATCAAACTCACAACTTGTCGCGCAACAAATCTGCTCGTGCCCTAGCAAATCAACCAATCAGCGCGCCGCATTTCTTCAACCCGCAACAAATGTTTTTGTTGCCGGTCAAGTTGATCACGCAAGGTGAAAAACGGGAAACATCGACGAAAACTTGCAACGAAACAATGTTGCGCGACAAGTTGAGGGTTTTTGTATCTCGTATTTCGCCGCCTTAAGATAAAATAAAAAATAAAAAAATTCTGGTTACGATCCGGTAAAATTTAGATTACAAGCAGTTATATTATCCACAATTCCAGCAGTCCCGATCCAAGTCGCACTCTGCTTTGTTTCCGCGGTGGCAAGCTAGACACTACCCTGGGTGCCAGAGATCTTTTTGTTTTGGCGTATCGCGCGCCACAATCGCTGCTTCGTCGCCGTTCACTGATAGCGACTTCGCTACGAAAACAAAAGACCCTCTGGCACCCATTGGGAGCCAGGCACAGAATTGATTCTCTGAAACGAATCATTGTCAATAGGGAAAACCACGACGACAACGGTAACACTAAACAAAAGGTTTAATGAGCAAAACAAAGGCTGGCTAATTTTGTAAAATTCTATTTCAAAGTTATTGTTTTGTTCCAGATTTAGTTTCGTGGTGGTTTTGATAGTGATAAACAAAGGTAAAATATGAATTCATTTTTTAATCTATGTTGTCTTCGGCGTCGCCGTAGTAGCTTCTTAGGCCCTGTCCACACGTACTTTTTCTTTCTGGATACGGCTTCCGTTCGCACGCATCTGGCGGATTCGACAGCGAATCCGGACATTTTTAAATCCGCTCTCCAGAGTGGACAAAAATTAATAAATATTTGATTGTTCGTTTTAATTTAATTACTCATTCCTCGGTAGTTCGTTTCTTATCTTAAAAATAGGTTTTCAATGCGTTTATGATTAGCGTCTGAGAGGACTGTCACTCCTTGTTAAATTTTCGGAGCTGAAGGAAGAAGTATGGGGGATGTTTACTGGAAACGGGTATCTTTTTTAAATTTTCAATTAAACATAGTTGCATCCAAGACTAAAAAAAAAAATTGAACAGTTTTGAATTCAACAACACCTCCTACTTCCAAACACACGACACAGCCATGGGAATAGGCATGGCTCCATCATACGCCAACCTATTCCTCACTAAATTTGAAACAGACGCACTTACACGTGCGCCGCACTAGCCACACACCTGGTGGCACTTCATCGACGAAATTTTCATGATCTGGACCCACGCAGAGAAGACGAACTACTCACCTTTGTTAGTTACCTGGACAACATACCCCCGCGATCAAATTCACGTCAACCCATTCAGCAACATCTACTTGAGTTTTTTTTCTTGACGTCAAGGTCTCACTCAGCCAGTTTGGTAAGGTTGAGACCGATCTATATACTAAACCGAAAAACAAACAAACACCAATACCTTCTACAATCATCGTGTCACCTTCTACATTCGAAAAGAGCCATTCCATTCAGCCTCGCTCTCCGATTACGACGCATATGCTCTTCCGACGAAAGCCTCACATTACAAATATAATACCTGGGGAAATGAGAACCATTCATGACCATATCGACTGCAACTCTAAAAATCTTATTTATATGATACATTGGCTATGTTGCAACAAACAGTACATAGGTGAAACGAAAAGACGACTTAAAGGCCGCTTTGAACACCGACGACCAGTGGACTATTTGTTACTATTCTTTTTATAAAGCTTCAAAATACTATGGTACAGTTCTTTATAGCTACAACTAGTATACCTAAATGGTAATAATGCTGCCGAAGGGGAGAACAACTTTAAGTATGCTAACAGTTACCCTATGAACTGAACTGTGAAGAATTCATTTGCACAAGATATTTGAATCGTTATGATAGGAAATCAATTGAAATTGTTATTGGGTTGGGTGCTTTGTGGCAGTGAATAGATATTGCGTGCAAGTGCCCTTTTCTTCACCAGAATTTGAACTTTATACACCTTTTGCAAGCAGAAATTTGACCCTGAATTAAAGGAAAGGCAAATTTTTACATAAGTCGAGTTAACTGTTGCGGAGTGAGCGTAGCAAGCGAGCAGCAACATAATCAGGATTTAAAATTAAAAGATATGTAAAAGGGAGTACCAGAATGCATGGCATTTAACCAGAGTGCATTGTGCCACGAACAACACGAGGATGTCGCGTGGATTCCGATCAGAATTTTTGCTCTGATTTACTTGTAAAACGATGTGCAGAAGATGTTATTGACTTTCACAACTAAGTCATTTCTTAGCAGTCTCGCCTCCGTGGTCGAATTCTTAAATCAGATGAGAGAAATCATCGTTACTAAAACTTGTAGAATAATTTGAACAAACGGAAAGTGTAGAACACACTTATTTCATATATGGTACGATCTACTCCTTTTCATCCGAACATGAATTTAAACTTAAGTTTTAGTATTTTCACATATCCGGCGATGCCGGACGCGTCTTCGACAATCTCAAGACTCCAGAGACATTTAATGCGTACCGGTACAGAATTTCTAAGTGAGATTTCTGCTGCTACAATTTTCACATCTTTCAATTTCCACATCTTTCGATTTCCATCCTTTTGATTTTCTCCTAAAGGGGAGGTAGATGTGAATCGTATGTGTATGTGCTTTATTGTCTCGATCCCTTGTCACGATATCCGGTCATCTCGCCACCAGGGAGTTTCGCCACCAAGATACCATCTCGCCACCAACCAACTTGCCGCCAAGTAAGGTAGTCGAGGTGAATTATCTGTTCGAACGAGAGTAAAGTAGTCGAGATGGAAGAGCTTTTCCGGACGAAGTTCGTTTGTTTGTCTGTGTGCAAATTACATATTGTAGGTGAAGTGATTTGATGAATGTTCCGTTGTCTTGGACGAGCGACATTGAATGTGCGTATGTTCTTTTTTTGTAGCATGGTTTTCAAAACAACACAAGTAGCGCTCTTGTTTTTTTTTTAATTTTTTGTTGTGATTGTGCAGTAGTCATTGCATTGCCTTCGTAGCTGATTTTTTATTTATTTATTTATTTTGGAGTCGTTTAAAAAATGAGACACAACTAATCGATTTATTCAAAGTAAGCTGATATCTTAGGGCCACCGCCGGCAGCACATCGTTCAACGAACTGTGTGAGTGTTTTACACAACTAAACAAGGTAGAACGAATTTCAGTCTCTTCCGCTTGTGGTTCAATGTTTGCGTTCGACGAAGTGGAACGCAATCCTAATTTTGTTGCGTGGCTATGGAGAGTTAGTTGCCCTGTGTAAGGTTACAGGCTGGAAAATCCACATTCCTGCTAAGGGCACAAAAATGGCCACTCCGCTTAATTTTTGCAGGGGCATGTCACGGCATAGTTATTAACTATGTCAAGGCCAGTAAACTGGTACCGTAAGTGAGACATGTGACGAACATCTGAGCACGTGAGCAGGCAATGTAGACTTTCGTCCTTCTTTCAATGTGCTCTCGATCTCATTCTTTCGCCGTGGAATTTTGAGGCTGAGTAGTATTATATTCAATAGTCCTTTCCAGTATGATGTTATTTAAACGTTCGTTCGAGCTCACGATGAGCTTGTTTATTTTATATGTTCACGAACACGATCGCCTAGGCTTTGGGATGTTCAGTGTGGAAACAGCTGTATTAAATCCCCGGGCTGTATTTGATTGCATTTGTGGATTAAGTTCCAATTGCGACAGAAAACGTCAGTAGTATCCGGTCGAATATTATTTGGAATCAGTGGAAGAGTACTCTGATGGAAAGATCAATAAGAGTGAACCTGAACCAGGGAACGGAAATGTAAACACTGTGTACCTTGTTAATCAGGCCAGGGGAAATACTCGAATCAGTCGCACGAAGTTTGTTTACGCGATCAACGAGCACGCGATTGCAAATGTTTACTCAGTTATATTTGAGCTTACTGCTTAGAATAATGTTCGAAAAAAATATACTTTTACAAATTAGGTTTTGCGCTTAAACATTACAAGTCAATATGACAATATTTAGCTCGAAATTTGAAAGCTGATGTAAATTTTTTAGTCCTATTAAACTTGGGAGTCTACGGAAACTGGTGCCGTCACGCAACCACCGCGCAACGCAGTCTTCAATCAGACTGGCATGGACTTTGTCACTGAAATATCTTTCTGTAAAACCCCGGTTGTTAATGAAAAAAGGTTGGTTTTTAGAGGTTGAGATTCAGCTAGGGAAATCATTTAAGGTATCTGTATAGACATTTATACGGCGTCGAACGCACTCTCGTAATCTTTGATTACTACTAGTTGGTAATCGGTAATCTTTGGACCGGTAACGCTGTCACACCTCGCCATCGATTCGTCAAGATGCATGAAGTTGATGCATACAATTTACACACCATATTTTGCAAGCACATGGTTCACTCTAAATCATCCATTGGCGCATAACCACAATTCCTTGCGCCATATCACCGCGCATCCTAAAGTATTTCCGTTCGCGCATATCCACAATTCCTTGCGCATATCACTGCGCATCCTAAATCTCCCATTTGCGCATAACCACAATTCCTTGCGTTTGGTAAGAAAAAGGGATTGTAAGCCCCTATAATGTATCTTCTGCTGATTAGAGAGCTGCCTCGCTCGTTCGCTTCAGGCTCACTCGCTGCGGCAGCAAAAAACACTGCAGGATTGTACGATTTAGCAATGTAAATATAAGATGATGCGTGGCTTGGACATATGTTAAACGCGTTGATTTTTTTTTTTGATTACCTATTTTGTACTGTACTTTTTATATAGCTACAAAATATGTATGATAAAGTAGTAAAAACGCAATGATCCATCGCTTTTTCAAAGAACATAGACTGCTTGTTGATATTGACAGTAATGTTTCACTCGTTTAATTCTTCTTCTGTTTACCATTTGTTAACGTTCTTTATAGCTTGAAAAAATGTACGATTTTGCAGTGAAAGCGCAATAATGCATCGCTTTTTAAGGGTAATGGAGTGTTGTTTTTTTGGTTATACTATCGTTAAATCCTCATCATTTTCCACACTCCTCATTCTCCACACTCCTTATTTTCCACACCTCATTTTCCGCACTTTTCACCCAACCACCCGTGCCTGACGAAATATTGGAAATATGTAACAGTTAACCCCAATCGTACGCTCAGCCTTGCTAAGTTCAGTTTCTTCATCTATTTTTTAGACAAGAAGTTGTTCATTTCGTTTGTTGGTTGTTTGTCTGTTTGTTGGTTGGCTAGTTAATTATCTGGAATATCTGAATTGCCCAAATCAAATCATTACCATCTAAAGACAACGTTAACTAAACTGAGTTCTGGGCAGTGGTGAATTTTACTTATCGGGTACTTAGTTTTGAGACGAAAAATGGAGTATATTGTAAAGTGCACGTATTGGAATAAGTTGCTACCACTAATCAAGTTTTAGATCAAAGGGGCCCTCTTGTTACGTCTATGAAAATATAGTGCCTGGATCTGACGTCATCTTCCGCGTCTGGATCCCTCTGAGATTGGAAGGACGGCGGAAAGAAAGGGTGGATCAGGGTGGATCAGTAGCCCATTTTCGAAAAATTTAAATGACAACTTAGTTCCGACATAAGAAATTGAAATGAGGTTGAGGGATGAACCATGCATTTCTTTTGTCCTGTTCCCTTAATTAAGCCTCGTAGTCTCCTCCGCAGCCGTTTTTTGGGATGTCAAGCAATGCTCCCCCCCAAAGAAACGGCTGCTCACATCCGAACATTCCTTTCACGAAATAGGCCAATCACGGCTTCCGTTCCATTTTCAAGAACGTTTTCGTGCCAAGTTCGCCCTTTGAAACTTGCCCAATCAGAGAATGTTTTTTATCTTTGTATTCCGTCATCGGAGAGGTCACAAATGAACATGCGGATTTCCGACCTTTGATATGGTACACCGGCTAATTTGCAGGTATTTCATATTTGCACGAAACCTCGCATATCATAAGAAAACAGCGCTGTGACAAGAAAAAATTAGCATTCAAGTATAAATATCCTCCTTGATTCTCCCATTGAGCAAAAATTGCAATGGAACTGTGGTGACGGAAAAGGCCACACCTCTTCCAGTGTAGCCAGATTATCAGACGTTCCAGGTAGCTCGGGGTCATACACTCTCTCGAAAGGAGAAGGACCGCCTGCAAATCACGATTCCTCTGGCGCCGCTAGCTGAAGCTTGTAATTTGTTTCCCGGCTTCAACAGAACGCTTTCGAGTTCTCTCAAACTGCGAATGCCTTTACAACAAGTTGTAAATAAATTAAGATTATTAATGTACCTTATTCAAATTAAAGCAAGAAAGCAGAGATATCTTTAACTGGGATTTTATTCTGTTTTCAAACAAGTCAACTTCCAGTGACTGCTCGCTCGCATATTTCGCTTAACAAGAGAGATCGCGATCCTCCACTCGGTTACTCAGTTTTGAGTTTATTGGTCAACAAAACAACAACTAATAAGCCAGCATAGAAGGCTAAGCTGTCAGACTGCACCTCGTCCTCTCATCGTATCACTCAAGTACAGGAATATTTGATCCTTTGTGATTATTCTTGCCTGAAAACTACAACAGTTATTTTGAAACTTTGAGCTCAGCAAGAGAATATGAACCAGTTCACTGCAAGTCAACACAGTAATGACTGTTTAGCAGGAGTTCAAATATTTGTTGGACCAAGTTTAGCCAGGTATTTGAGCGGCAGAATCTTGAGTTGATCAGTCTGATCCATCTTAATAATTCCATCTGGGTCATCGATATTGATCAGAGTCCCTACACGCTCACGGTCATCACCGAAGATCACTTTCACCTGAAAATACAAACAAGATATGATACCTTGAGACACAAACAAACATCACTGACAAGTAATGTAGTCAGCGGTGTCAGGACAGCAATAAGCGTAACGGTATAAATTATGAATGTATAAATTATACGATGTGCGGCAGCATACCTTATCCTGTTTAACCGGTTCACCAGGATCTACGTTGTTAATGGACACGCTGACGTCACGCTTCTCATCGTAAAGATAAACTGTGCACGTGTTCCCGGAAACAGTCCTGACCACACCCTTTTTATCCATCAACTGTGGGTCCTGGATATAACAATGCGTAAATCATGTGATCAAAATGAGGCGGCAGAAACACCACGAGAGTGTGACGAGCATTCACAACAAACAAGACGCAAAAGATGGCTTCTTAAAGGGGCACTGTCACGATGATTTTGCTGTTTTAGGTCAATTCTGCGCTAAAATCATTACTTTAAGGCTTTAATCAACAAAATGCTTCTACGACGAAGATATCAAATGAATTTTATCAGAGAGGGCTAACCATAATAAATTTTTTGAGGATTTTTCCAACACGTCGCATCAAAACTTGAAAAAATTGGCCAATTTTTTCAAATTTCAATCCATTTCCATCCGTGCCATCCATAGCGACAGGCGACAGGAAACAGTTTCAGTACCTTCAAATAGTCTTCAATAACAAAATTAGATCATCAGTTTTGGAATTTGATTGATGCGAAGGCACCTTCTAACCTTTTACAAAGTTGCCAAATAGCGTGACAATGCCCCTTTAACCACCTGAAATCCCAGCCTGTATTAATTCGTTATAATTTTACCACGTTACTGCATTTGAAATACCTTTTAAAGAACCGTTAAGCGAAATTTTCATGGCCAATTGGTGACGATATAAACGGTGTTTCACTATTATTGCATCTTCCTTTGACACGGTATAAACCCGAATCCAAGATGCCTTTGTACATTACAAGCGTAGGATGCCTCCACAACGTAACTTGACAACGGAACAAGATAACTTTAACGATCTTACCTCATGATTCTCATTGATTCGCACTTCAATGTCAGTAGTAACCCAGTCGGCTTGTGTCTCTTCCATGCCTGCTCCAGGTGTGAGCGGATTATACGCTGGTGACACTGGAGCTATGCTTCCAGGTGTCATAGGATTACCAAAGCCAGCGGGAGATGGAGACTGCGTGTATGGTGAATAGCTAGGCTCCGAGCCATACATTCCCCCGCCAGGAGTGTTGGGGGTATACGGTCCCCCGTAACCCCCGGGAGTTGCTGGATTGGGTGTTCCATAAACCTGTTATCACAAAAAAACCTTTGCATGAAATGACAAGCAGAGACTAGAATGTTAATAGACTACAAAGAACATCTTTGAAATAGGAAATTTTCAGCAATGAATAAGCTTTATCACGGTATTCGATGCCATCTTGCCGGGTAGGCAAAGTAGACAGAAATTACAGTGTTTGTACACGAATCAGATGGCAAATAACCCCTTTAAATATTGATTTTACACAACTCATGATTCGCAACTTTACCATACTAGGGAGCAGATTGTATTCACCAAATCTGAAGGAAGTAGCCATGATAGAAGACGCTCACTTAATTTTTATTTTCTAGATTTTTGTCTGAAATATTTATTCCCGCGAACCGCGTCTATCCAGCCATATTTACATACAGAAGTATGGAAAATTAGAAAAATGAGCTGAGCGTCCTTCCAACTTGTTCAATACAATCTTCTATCTAGTATTTTAATGCTGCGATTAACAAATTGTGCAAAAATCCAATTTTTGAAAAGATTGTTTGGCATTAGCTACTTGTCGATGGCGTCAAAAACCGTGATAAGGCCTATTGTTTTCCTTTTGTTTAAGTGCGACCATAGTTACTAATACTAACATACTGACTATGGTGCGACTGATTAAGAATTCTTGTTAAGCCAAAGTCTCGGTATGCAATAAGAATTAAGCGCAATAAAACCAGATCTCTGTTTGTGCAATGAGCATTCTACTTCATTCATGATAAAAAATCTGATTGTACAGTGTAGCACTGAATGCCACTACTTACCCCAGGGGAGGGGGTTGATGTGTCAAAGTTGTAATCATAATCCTCATTACGTGCAGGTGTATTTGGCTGGGTTGGATCCCAAGCTCCCCCGTGAAGCGGGGTACGTGAAGGATCATGGGATGGTGTCATGGAACCATAATGAGGTGTGCGACTTCCTGTTTATGAAAAAAAAATTGAATCAAGGTTAATTACATGATATCTTACATGACGTATCTACAAAAAAAGCATATTGTTTTAGTCTTACCATCGCCATGAGTTGGAGTCTGGGATCCATACATGGGAGTCCGTGAACCATGCATGGGAGTCTGGGAACCATACATGGGGGTCTGGGATCCATACATGGGCGTCTTGCTGTGGACTGAGCTGCCTCGGCTGGTTGGACCACTGTGTAATGAAAGTCATTAACGTAAACACCAAAATTCACAGCTGCAGTCTTAAGAATAGTTTGAAAGTCAAGGCCTATAACGGTAACAACACAAACACAGAAACACTTTGGTACATCCACCCCTCCACCTCAGATCCCCACCATTATACTGACCAGAGTTAGGGAAGTATTTTGAGGAGTAAGTCCAAGACTGCAAACCTTTTAAAGACACAATGTATAATGAAAGACGATACATAATGGTGAACTTGACCAGTAATAATTATTGTTTTAATAACAAACTTACCCAACGATACTGAGTCTCATCCTGTCCACTGAGATGGTCTTTACACTGCTGTGAAGCTCAACACGAGCAGTTGTTTCTGTAGCATCTTTCACTATACCAACATATCCTTTAAGCAAACAAAAAAGCAATTTATAAAGTTATTTATCATCATTTGTTGTTGCCTGGATACAGTTAACCAAAATCTGCTACAAGA
This sequence comes from Platygyra sinensis, assembly GCA_019787425.1. Taxonomy (NCBI): domain Eukaryota; kingdom Metazoa; phylum Cnidaria; class Anthozoa; order Scleractinia; family Merulinidae; genus Platygyra; species Platygyra sinensis. The sequence goes on from JAHPZR010027876.1 coordinate 27,202, forward strand.
CTTGTAAACAACGTTCCTCTTTTTGCCAGGGTTATAATTTTATCAACACTCATTCCTTTAAACAGCTGTCACCACGCTCTAACAACAAAGGTCATTTTCATTTACCTTTATAAGGACCCTGTGAAATTCGCACTGTCTGTGAAATAAGGGACATATCACGACCTCCACGTCCTCGTCCTCGACCTCGTCCCATGCCTCCTCTCTGACCACCGCGGCCACCAGCTCCTCCACCAACTGACACAACAAAAGTTAGCTGTTAGCAGGTTTGTCTAAAATGATTTGTACCATTATTGGGTAGAAAGCTCACCTCCTTCTCTGGCTGGGCTTGTTATTCGTGGTGAGGCAGGAGCAAATCCGCTGATTCCTAAAGTATTTGAAGCTGCCTGGAAAAGGAGAAAATGAAATAGAATAAAAACCAATTTACAAAAAACTAAAATTTAAGAATCTGTTAGGCTTCAAATTCTCAGTTAAGCACCCTTCACATAAGAACCATTCTATGCTGAAATCTCAATACAGGGTCTTATTTTCAAAACATACAGTTTCTTTAAATCACAAGAGATACAAAAACAAGTAACAAAAACTAGTCAGAACACTGGCAGTGTTATAAGACCACAATAATGCACTGTGAATGATTCAATATGAAGGCCAAGCCCACGAGTACAAGTTGTTTCTTTTACATAAGAACCTATGGAGGCTAGCTTGAAAACTCTTAGTTCTTCTACTCAGGTTTTCACCCCCCTTCCCCCACACACATTTTACTCTTCCCACCCTCAGAGTGTTTCATTATTCTTTACCTTTCCACCCCCTGCCAGCACAAGGTGTTTTGTCCTGCATACGATGATCCCACCATTCTCTATCACCATCTTGGAGGATAAGAATGCAAAGCTGCGGTAAAGATGCTTGATCTCTCCTTGAAGACCCTGAAAAAGACATAGAAAGTTTCAAACAATAAGCACTAAAAGTTGACAAGCTTCGGTTTAATTTAAAACTCTACTGGCTGGTGACATACCAGCACTGCAACCAAATGGAAGGAAATCAAACAAAACATTTTTTGCTCACATGAGTTTGCAAGTGTATAGGATAGCGGTACTTACAGCATGTGGCCCTTCAATGACCTTAACTATGTCTCTGACTTGCACAGTGTTCTAAAAGATAAAACCAAGCATAGGATTAACTAGAATTTCAAACAAAATTGTGATCATTCTTTATAATTAAGACAATCCTAAATTTAATAAAGATGGTGAATTTTGAGCTCAATAATGAAATGTGAAAGGTGAATTGATCAATTCACCTTTCACAACCCTTACTTTGTTATAATTTCACTGCTTAAGTTGTGTGTATAACTGCGATGATCAATCACATCTTCATAACTGCATCTATCAGAAGCCTTAACCTACATGTAACAGTGTCAACATGGTGGGTTTTTAAAAGTCCCCTGTCCACACCAGGCAAAACAAATTTGAAAATGGAGATTCCACTCTGAAAATGCATCAAATGTTTTCCGTCCACACTAGAAAATGCATATAGCTTCAAAATCAATTGAAAGCAATGTGATGTCTTCATTTTCCAAAAGCTCCGTTTTCAAAAATGTTCTCCATCCTTACCAAAATGAAAAACTCTTTTTTCAAATTATTCTGGTTTCAAGAGCATTTTCAAAAAGCTCTGTTTAAGTGACAGATTAGTGTGGTTGGAGGGCCTAATTGAAGAAAGAAAGCTACGTTTGTAAATTCCTCCGGCATAGTGTGGACAGTGCCAAAACAAAAAAAAAAAAACAGATATGAACATTTTCCTGTGCCTGGTGCTGGGTGCTGCATGACTGTAATAGATTTCAAACCTGCTCAGAATCCAGTGCCACAGCATTTTTGTTTTCTTTTCTTCTCCCCACTGCTTGGTGTTTGACTTGAATCACCTGAAATCAAAGCAGCAACAGCAGGAGTATTAACTAACTCTTTAAGTCCAAGCATTTGGCAAGTTGCTTCTCATTTACCGGTAGTTGTCATGCAGGATACAGTTGACTTAGCAACCTCACTAAATAGATTAGGGGAGGGTGAGAATGGTAAAAAGAGGATTTAGTAATAATATTGTATATAGAAGGTTTAATTGTATGATTTTTTTAGATCATACTTTTGAATTATGAAAAGTCCCCATCAGGAATCAAACCAATGACCTCCTGGACACCGGGCAGGCACTCTATCCATTGAGCTATGAGAACTCATGGAGAGCAAGGTCATTTAATTTATATGAGAGATGTCCTGCATACTGCTAGGATCAGCACTGTCAAAGTAACTGTGAAGTGAGATAAGTGAATAAAGATGGTGAATTTTAAGCTCAGTAATGAAATGTGAAAAGTGAACTAATCAACATGGCACAAGTGTGGGACAAAGTTCCTGACAGCAATCGAACCCATGACCTCCCTTCCTATCAGTGTTCTTTATTCACTTATATTTTTGAATTAATTGTAATAATAGTAGGTTACAGTATTAATTATTTTTCTTTTATTTTAGCACATGGCCCCATAAGCTTATAGCTTCAATGTTCATTGTGGATAAATGAGGTCTTGATTTGATTTGGTGGCATTTGGTCCAAACTATCACTTTTTGCAGTAACTCCTCAGGGGTAATAGGCCGGGGCAGTCAGTCTGCAGGCTCAATCAATTCTCAGAGACAGTTGGTACCCATTCTTCTTAAGTTTTTAGCTGTGGTTTTTAATACAAGCTTCTGTGGATTTTCTGTCTGGTGTTTTGCTCTGGACAAAGTGTGGTGATTGTTAGGGCATGTTATAAAAAGGACATGGCTAAAAGCTTACAGGGCTTCAACTATTTAAAATGAGACATCAGCTGTTCAAGACTTACTTTTCCATGTTGGTTCAACACTGAGAACATGTCTCTATCCAGACGAATGATTACTCCTACTGTCTGAGGACTGCAAAAAGAAACCACAGAAGGCAAGATGCATTTATTTATTACCAAAAAGAGGACAGTTAACTTGTTGAATTGTTCTACACAGCTCAAATAAACTTACTCTAATTGCACCATATCTCCCCACTGATGCTGACCCATGGAGTCCACTCCACTGCTTCTCTCTGTACACAGCTGAAGATCTTTAGGCAAAACCTTGAGCTGAAACACCAAGACCAGACTTAAAAATATTTACAAACATCTCTTCCCAACCAGCCTCCTACATGTATGCAGATGTAGAAGATTGTGCAACGAGCCCACAGAGTGTCTGCATATGAGGTTACTTCTCCATACACAAAGGAAAAAATGTACAAATGATAATTAATTTTCCATTTGAAGGAATTCATCATCTTACAGTACTCACCTCATGCATGGTAAGATCAGCAAAAAGAACCACCATGTTGTCTTCGACTCTAACAATCAAGCCTGTATCACCCTCGTATCGACCACCTATAACTTTCACATGATCACCCATTTTGAAATGCTTCTGTAGCTCATGTGCCATGAACTCTAAAGGATCCTATAATATCAAGTGATAACAATGCGCATCAGCATTTTGTTTGACAAAAGACAGCAGCAAACACTAGATACAGTACAGAACAACAACAAAGAGGACCAAAATTCCAGGTCAGACAGCTTTTTCTCCTAAAATTTCCAGGCCATATTTCCTTCTGTTCTGTTTGATGAACAGCAAGTATGGAAAACCTTCTGCTCTGTTTTATAGGCAGCTAGTATCTTTGATAATCTTTTCCAACTCAAGTATATTCTAGTTTTAAGCAAGCAGAATTTATCACTAAAGTTACAGTCTATGGTATGCCATTAAGTTTTTGTGGATGAATGTGCTGATTTTCTTTTCAAACAAAATTAATGCTACAGTGATTGCACTTCTGTGAATTATTTACCAATTAACTGTATAACAGCCTAATTTGCCCCATGGCAACCTAGAATGAGGTGTCAATTGTGAAAAAAATGAATTTAAATTGTACTTGTGCAAGACATGTTAAAAAAATCAACATTCAAACCTTCAAGTCATCATGTTTTGGCATGATGGTGATTTTGTTTCCATCAATGCTAAGTATTGTGCCTTTCAAGTGGGCCAGATCTCCCTCAGCAACTTCTACAACATCACCGGTAACAAAAGTATGTCTTTCCTCATCTGATCCCTCCTTGAAACTTTTTGTTGGCACTGAAACCAAAACATTACAATGATAATAAATAATAAATAAAATCTTTATTATCGTGGTCTAGCTTATCCTAAGCAATGTCCTTCCACCATGACACCTAATCTTTCTCCTTTACTTCAGATAAAAGAATATTATAGAAAAACATTTCAAAAGAAATATAAACACTGGCTCGTGACATTTCTGCCTCACCTTGTCCCAATTCTCTAATGTAATTTATTTTGCTACATTAAAGTGGGTTTCTTTCCATTAGTAGTACCACATAATAATTAATAAATCCTTAACACTGGTAGATACTTTACAATTCACATTGTACATGTGTACTACAGTTTAAATGGTCTACAGGTTTAGCTTTAAAGGTCGTTCATATTAACTATTACCTTCTAGTTCAACATCTTCAGGTGCTGTTTCAAATTTCTGAAGTTCCAGCAAAGTTGGTTTGATGCCCTCCACAACCTGATAAACAGAAACAATGTTATCATCACCAAGTCTACAAAAACTTGGTTCAGTGAAACACATTTCCTAAAGTAAATTGATTTTCATCCTTTAACCTTTGATTGCACCATTAAGCCAATGAATCCAGCGGATAAATCATGTGACTATGGTAAGCTCAGGACAGAAGAAAAACAACAACATCACTTTTTTCCGGTAATCATGAGTTATTTTTTCCCATCCCAAATTTCCTTTAATAGCACTTTTCATGGTTCACTCTGCTCATTTGCATTACAACGAGATCTAGCATGTATGTGAGGCAATTTCGGGCTATTTTGTAGTTTTAGTCCAAAATTGCCTTGCATCCATGTTGGATTACATTGTAATGCAAATGAGAAAAACTAACCGCAACAAGGGCTATTGGCTAATACCAATTGCTGAATGTTTTGCTACAATCAAGAACAAGAGCATACAGTAAGCATACAGTAAGTTAGAATGCTGAAAATAAAAAAGCTTACAATTGCAGACATGGCCAGTGTCTTATACATGAAGCCACCACGATACCGACTGCCTTCAAAGATCATGAAGTCTCCATCCTGTCCTATGTCACCTCCAATACCTCTGTTTAGAACAAGAAAGCAAGATTAGAAACACTACTTTCTACTGAGTTACATGTACCTGTTTATTGTGAACTTTCTCTATTGTCTGCAGAGATATTCAGTCTGTTTAATAAACCTATCCTCAAAAACAACTTTGAATAGTCAGGTTTAAAATTAAGATAAAGAAATATTTACCTGATAGCGTCAGCATCAAACAGTTTTTGAGGTGGTTTTCTTTTCTTTTTCCTCTTTTCAGCAGCATCCTTAAAAATCAACATGCACCACATTATTAGAACCATATCCACATAACACGGCATCAGGCATGGCAACCTACAGCTGTAGTTGTAGTTATTTTAATGAAGAGACTAACACAAAAGTTAAACAAAGCAGCACACAATTTTTGACAACAGTCCAGTTGTCTAAGTTACTTTACTATGAGTTGTGGTCAATGGTTTTGCTCTTCCAGGCCACCATTTCAAATTTTACATTTCCCCATCACAAGACTTATGGTAAAATAATACTAGCACGCATGCAGAAATTAAGGACAATCCCACACAATACTGTGGAGACATTGCCAACAATTTCACAGCAGAAACAGGCCTCAGAAATTTTTCTCAACAAAGGTTGTAGCCAAACATTACTTATGGTACCAGTAAATTCTGCTACATCACTTTTCCCTCTAAAACTGACTCAGAATTAGAATTCTAAAACTGTCAGTACCTCAGCAGATTTGGCTAAGCCTCTCATTCTAGTGTAGTCTATTCTGGGAATCATCTTTAGTGTCACCTACAAACACATTCAATGTAAGAGTCATAAAATATTATTTGGCATTAAGATTCTTTAGTAATTAAAGAAGCTGCTGTACTGGAAAGAAACTGTTGGCCAAGAAAGACACAGCCGGGGTTTAGTTGTTGATTCACTCGGCATGAGCAAATTTATACTTACCTTTTTAATAAAAAAATTAAACCTACTCAAACATCGCCATTTTTTGACGTCTGTTTGGCTTTGATTTCAATTTTCTTCAGTTTCCGTCGGTAAAATTTTCTGATATGCTCAAACCGGGTAGAGTCTGGCAAGAAGAAACTTTTAAAAATCGAAAAAAGTAGGGGTTGTCAAGGTAGTTTTTTTCGTTTTTAGCATTTTTGTGTTTTTTGGCTGAGCAAAAACCTTGTCTTACAAATTTTTGTGACAAATTGAAAGCAAGGAAAGCTAATAAGGAATAACTTCTCTGCCAAATCTTAAGGAATTTCACCGAAAGAAAGGATTTTTCTATTTTTTCACCTCAGTGGCTATTACGTCATCAGAACAGGAACTTGCCAAGATCGCTATGTGGGCATGTGCGAATTTTCTAACCACGCGGTTTGGTCGATGAGCGACTCGACAATGGCGGTCTCATCAAAATACACACAAGACCTTTCCGTCTAAATCATTTTTTTAACGTTTTCTTTTAAATGGTTTCTCTGTTTCTACTTCTGGGCTGTAATTTGAGCTATATTGTTGACTTGTTCGCTGCTTTGCATGAGCTTGTGTCAGCTAGCGCGCGCACATTACTAAAGCTCGCATCATAGGTGCACGCTCTCTTAAAACCCTATGGAGACACCTTAAGTCATGTCAGTATGTAACTGTAATGATCATTCATGTCTTTGGTCTTTCTCTGCAGCGTATGTATTCTCAGTGTTACCTGATTTCTTGCTGTGTTGACAAAATCAACCTGCAGACACAAATAACAAAAACAAATGTAAGCAATAATCACATGCCAGAGTACTTTCCACTTTGGCTACCTAATACAACTGATAAAGGCATATCTTTTGTACCATAAAAGAATCAAAGCCTGGACATAATTTCTATTTTATAACTTTCCAGTATAAAATCCATTGGTAAGTACACTTATGTATGTACACAAAACAAAATACATCACTTGCAAGCAAACAACACCACCACAGGTGCGATAGATGACGGCATGATTTAACCTGGTTTGTGTATTGACAATGGGTGCATTGGTCCTAACATAACATTAATAGCAATAACAATAACCATATCTCACACTACTCAACAAGCCTTGATGTAATATACATGTACCTGTGCAAGATCATCCTTATAAATTCCTCTTTTCAATCTGACCCACTGTTTAGGTTTGACAGACACAACCTCTTTGACGACTTTCATTACATCAGTCATCTCCTTGATTGGAACCATCATTTGTTGCCACTTCCCAAGTCGCAGTGTACCAAACCCCTCAATGGCCTAAATGAAAACAAGAATGATAATCATGACTTTTTAATATAAAGTATACACCTTATTCACAAATGGCCGCCAACCTGGGACGAGTGCGCGGCCAAACATGGAAGCGAGGCGTTTTGGCATAAAAATTGGTTTTCCTGCAAACTTTGGCCAATTAACTGGCCACCTTACGTTGAAATTATCTAAAAGCGATTTCTTTAATGCGACGGTTTTCTGACTGCTAATTTCATTGGGGATGAGTTCGAGTTCAAATATTAATTGCAGTGTTCCTCTTTGCAACCAGAGAGGAACCGCAGACGCCAACGGAAAGAGAGTCGGCTTCTTCAATTTTCCGAAAGATCCAAACCTTCGAGCTCAATGGCTGCAGAAGATTCGAAGGTTTGGATCTTTCGGAAAATTGAAGAAGCCGACTCTCTTTCCGTTGGCGTCTACGGTTCCTCTCTGGTTGCAAAGAGGAACACTGCAATTAATATTTGAACTCAAACTCATCCCCAATGAAATTAGCAGTCAGGAAAAGAAATCGCTTTTAGATAACCGATAATTTCAACGTAAATTGGCCACTTAATTGGCCAAAGTTTGCATGAAAACAAATTTTTATCCCAAAACGCCTTGATTCCATGTTTGGCCGCATGCTCGTCCAAGGTTGGCGGCCATTTGTGAATAAGGTGTATTCATTACAAACTTTTCTTTTCTTTCTTTCTTTAGAAAAAAAAATTCTTTAACTTCATAGATGATGTGTCCTTTTTTAGTTCATTTCATCAAGATGTACAAGTAGATTTTGTAATTATTGATAAATATACAAGTCAGTTATTTTTGAGGTGATCTGAGGGACACCCACTAGGAGCAAAACAAAGTAACCGGACTGTAACTAGCTGATAATTGAAACCCTGATCACTACTAATTGGTCATAACGGACAACAAACTTTCCATAAATAAAGCATAATTTTTTCCCTACTGATTTTTACCTGCTTTACATGAGTCTGTTTGTAAGCCTCAATGTAGATATATCCTTTAAGTCCCTCCACAGCAACAGCAGACTTGATCTGTAGAGGCTGTTAACAAACCCAAAGAACACAACATTGTAGATAAATTGTTTAATATATGATTTAGCCGAGCCTACAGGGGAACTTCTGATTACAACAATTAACAATAAAGAAAAGAGATGACTTGATTTTGCATCAGACACATCAGAAACTCAAAAAAATGATCAATTGTGAGGATACAATTGTTCAGCATCTGTGCAATGTACGTGTAGGAAGGAAGCAAGGAATTGCCTAAGTTTACTTACCTCATCTGTAAATTGCTGGGCAATAGCTTTTCTCATTAAACCAATCACTGTGGACTTCTCCTCTCCAATCTGTAGAATTGATTTATAATGTACAGTATATCTCAAAATATTGCAAAGTGATGAAGAAAAATTATTTAATAATTGAAAAGTTGAAGGGGGGAGATCTGCGATGAAGCCTGATGGCCCATCTACTGTTCTACTGCCAATCTACTATACTCCCAATAATTACGGGTATGTCTACTCTCCCTGCCACCACACTGACGATAACCAGATAAGATATGGAATTCTTTGAAATATATGATAGTTATTATTAAAAACTGGATCATTGGATAATGCAATTCGAGAGTTTTCATTGGCTTAGCCATCATGGTATATGAGCCATTATTATTCAACAAATTGGAACACTATCCAAATATGGTCATGATGCTCTCGATATCTGTCATCCGTAGGTAACGGATATCCGGCGATATACGTAGCTTCGTACGTGGGAAGAAAAAGTGAAGTGAAAAAATGTCGACAGAAAGGTTTAAAAATGTTACGAGCTTGGAAATCAATTTTGTTATCAATTTGTCCAATAATAAAACAGTTATCCTGCTCAATCTCGCGGAATATCGTCTGATACTTAGCCGCGTGATTTCGCAGGATAATTGTTAATTATACTATGATCTACAAAAATGGCGAGCGTATGCGTGATTTTTTGGGACTTTTTGTTTTTATTGTAGTCTAGTTTTCTATACTTTGGGGGCGTTTTTAATAAAACAATTGTTCCACTCACGCTTGTTGGATATGAGATGATTATAGGAAACTCGGCGCTACGCGCCTCGTTGGCAATCTATCATCTCATATCCAATGCGTGCTCATGGAATAATTGCTAATTATCTTATGGCTTAATTTTACCATAATTACATTCTCTTTTGTTCTGGTGCATGGTGATATATTATCATAAAAGTGAAACAAAGGAAAACAACAAAATGTACCAAGGGTAATATTGAACCACAACATATTTCATACTACCTCAACAGCAGTCATTACCATTAATAACTGAAGGAGTCTGAGGACTTTATTGGCTCACCTTACATTTCACAGTCCATAAGTTTGGGTCTCTGTTGATGAATATCAAAAGGAAAAGATAAAAAGAAAAATTGACAATTTTGTTAAGATCTCTCTGTCACCCAAAGAACACATTTTAGCTGCATGTAAATAACTTACTTGACACCTGGAAGGAGACTCTGTTGTTGAATTTCAGGTCGCAATTCATAGTCATCTCTGTATCTGTTGAGAGAACACAGCAACAATTCAGTTGTATATTCACTACAGAAGAAAGAGAGCAAAAAATAACAATTCTTGAGCACTGAGTGTTAAAAGCATCATTCCCGAGTCAAGCAAATCCTCACTTTGTTCCAAATGTAGCCACAAAAACCTAGCACTAGATAACCAAACCCCTCAGTGAGTGTAGAGCTTGAAACCATGTTCTTAAAAGTGTTCATTTACAAGTGTTTTGGTCAAAGGTTTTCAAGCTTTTCCAGAGTTTTATTTCATTTCAGTTAGGTTTTATTTAGTGCTCATTTGCTCATTCTGACAAAATAAGCAGAGTGAAGTGAAAAACCTCTGTCAAGTCAAGAGTCTTAGAGGTGCATGTATCAACAACTTTTGTTTTTGCACCTTTCTCTTTACAATCACAACGGAGGAAGTCTACCTAAACAAGGTGCTGCTTGACAAAAATTTGTTTGAAAGTACAGTTAGTGTATTAAAAATGAAAATAAATTCACACACCACCAAATTCTCTTCAAAATATCTTAGATGTTAAAAGGTTAAGTGTCCCATCAGGCTGGTGCTTATCTCCAAGTTTCTGTAACATGAAGCAACAAGGAGTACCTCTACACTGTGAGAGTATTAAAGTGTCCTGCTCAGGAACACAACACAATGTCCCTGGCCAGGTTTTAAACAAGGGCCGTTTCATCTGGAGGCAAGTGCATTAACCATCAGGCCAGCACACTTCCACTAAAATATCTTAAGCAAGTCACTCAAAACAGGTCAGAGCATAAAATACATGAAACTGAGGAGAAATTGTCTGACCTCTGTTATCAATTTCTATGATGTTTGATGATATAGGAAGTAAAACCAATACAGATAATAACTATTCACATATTAACAAGGTTAAATAACAGTTCTCACCTGTCTGAGGTCTCGGCAAACTTTTTCTTGTAATATGCCTCTAATTCCTCTGCATTTTTATCCCTAACAAATAAATTAAATATTTGCTTCATCATCAAGTCTCTCCAGTTTTAGGAAAGGTTAATGTAGATTTGAGAAATTATCAGGCGGTATTCTGCACATGATTATCATTACAGAACTGTGAAAACTACTTTTTAGTAATATGCATGCAATTCAGCTGTACCAGTATATAAACTCAGTAACTCCTATGAAGCAAAATCAAATCTGGAGATTACATTACATAAAATCAAACAATATATGAATACAACAGAACCCTGCTTTACAGCTACCCCTTTCATAAGGCAACATTATTATAGCTACTTTATTCTGGTCAGTATTTGATGAACCCTTAAAATAGCCACACTGGTAATGTGGCCAGATTTATGTGATCTGTTGATGACCAGATTAATACTGTTGCACAGTAGCGTCTGTACTATGAAAATGTTTGTTATCGAGATATCACAGCTGGACATACCCAAGCATCTGCTGCAAACGTCTGGCACCCTTGGAAAGAAGACATTCAATATAAGATTGAGCCTTAATCCATATGACTTCTCTTGACATATGTGCAATGTTATGGTATGGATACGTTTGAAATTGCATTTAAAGTGCCTATGAAGTAAAAAATAATTGCTGCTTATTTGAAAGGCCTTTCAAAGTATAGAAGAATGGTGTTTTTCTTTTTAGAATATTTTTTTTCGTTTTAGAGATATTTACATTTTTGTGAGTAAAGTGATGACGTCATAGGTGGTTTCACTAAAACATTACAACACTCAACCAATAATATCTCTAGAAATATTAAAGCAGTGTTCTTCAAACTTGGCATCAAGACCGTACATCACAAAAGAAGCAAAATGACGCCTGTCGTGTCATTGCCATGACAACAGTTATGCCGCTGGTCCTGTTTTAATTAAGACTAAAATTTCCAGATTTTATCCTGAACAAGGATCATCTACTCACAACAATCTAATGGGGAGAGTTAAGACAGTATGGGAATCGTAGGTGTCATTCTGTTTCTTTTGTGGTCTACGTTTCTGGTGCCAAGTTTGAAGAACACTGCTCCATTATTTCAGGAGATATTCTTGATTGAGTGTTGTACTGTTTTAGTGAAACCACCTATGACGTAATCACTTTCCTCATTTGCATAATACAAAAACTTAAATATCTCTAAAAAGAAAAAAGATATTCCCAACAGGAAAATGCCATTCTTCTTTACTTTGAAAAGCCTTTCAAATGAGCAGCAGTTATTTTTTACTTCATAGGCACTTTAAAGAAAATTATACATCTGAATGGAAGGATAAAAATCTTAAGATCTTAAAACAAAAAATTAAGGCTTGAAGGGGATTAAAACCAAGACCACAACATTGGTATCACAGAGGTCATGGGTTTGAATCCACTTTACGTCTAATTTTTTCACATTTTATTTTCCCAACTGCCCAAGTTCGATACATAAATGTGATGATCTCTCAAGTCTTTGAGTCTATTGATACATTTTTATTTAATATGTTTTTAGACCTGTAGTTTATTCCCCTCAAGACATCATCCTTGTTTACTGTTAGGAATTAAACATGAAACATTACAAATTTGTCTGACAACAGATCAATACAAAATTATGCTAGCCTATTGTTTTGTTTTCCTCACCGATAAATCAGCATCAATTGATTCATCATCACGTTCACCTAAGCCAAACAATTAAGAAATAAATTATTTACTTTCTTAAGACAAGGAAAAAAATCTACTTTGAAGAGCACAAAAGTTAAATACCAGTGATCATAGATGCAGTTTAGATAAAAAAAATATTACATGTTGTTTCGTACTTGTATCAATTAAGTCATGATATCCTTCTTCAGCTTGTTCACCATCCTCATCATAATCGTCATCAACATCTATAAAAGACGGAAAATTGTATATCAACATATTTATATTTTTCAAACATCACATCTACCTGCTAGGAGTAGGTCATGACAAGCTACAAGATATTTCGTCTTTCAGCGTGAAATGAAATGTATAAAGCACCAAGCAACAGTGACACATAGACATATCTTTGATTACAGAAATATTTGCATATACTACTGACAACCATCAACCATCAACCATCCAATGTACTCCAAAAGTAAGTATAAAATAGGTCACTTGAACATGCAACACCGACATTTTCTTTTCTAAACAATCAGTGCTCAAAAATCAAACCACTTTGAAAAATTTTACAGCAAAATCACATTTAAACCACTACCAGCCTTATAAGATCAACTTCAGTAACAAATACATGTAACACAAACCTGCTTCCTCTAAAATAAAACCAGTTTGACGCCTTCTCTTCCTGCGCTGTCTATCATCTTCAAAGTCATCTTCATCATCATATTCATCTTCATCTTC
>JAHPZR010027877.1:0-25000 GCA_019787425.1 Platygyra sinensis
TACAATTGTACGGTGAATTTAATGTCAAATAGGACTCCTCTGCTCCCTGTGATCTTGCCAGTGACTTTCGTAAGCTGAATAAAGCTTCTTGTAACGCTTCTTCTTGAAATGAACCCGCCATTTTCTTCCGAGAGCTTGAGCGGGTATTCCAGGCTGTCCATGAATGCGCCATAATTTACTCCATCATTTGGAATTTACAAAATGAATGGGCAAGGGCCAATTCCATACAAAATGAACGGGCAAGGGCCAATTCCAAAACACAACACGTTCACGATCAGCAAATGTTTTACTATTACCAAACCATAAGAAAGTAAATTCCTACAAAGAGCGAAAAAATAATAGTTACAATACAGAAAAACTACTTTAAAGCGACTGCAAAAATGAAATAAATGAAAAAAACGAAAACAAAGCTGCTTACCAAATGCTGAGGAAGACAGGGTTGGTGGTCAGGGCCACCGAGGAAAGAACCTACTTCGACGAATGTTGTTACACTAATAGCTCCGTAAAAAACTGGCAATAAAATAAGGGCGAGGTAATAAACTATAACGAAATTTACATACAGTACATAACAAAGGAGCGTAATTAACGAAATACCGGAGCGGAAAGAAAAAGAATACACAACGCGAGCAGCGTGGTAGCACGACGCGAGCAGCGTGGTAGGGACTCTTATTTACCGCGGCAAATTAGCCAATCAGATTGCAAAATTACCTGCAATTGTGGTAATAAAAATTTATTTTCGCAGCGTAAAGTTTCACTATGTGAAAGAAACACACATGATGTTAGTAGCCTTTAGGCGAACGTTGGTGAAAATTGTTTTACCCCAATTGCAGGTAATTTCGCAATCTGATTGGCTAATTTGCTGTGGTAAATAAGAGTCCCTACCACGCTGCTCGCGTCAATGTGTCACGCAATGCCTTTTTCAGCTTGCGCTCTGAAAAAAAAACATTTTCTTTGACGTTGATATTGTGGTAAAGAACAAATCGAAATGTGGTTTTTCGTGGTGTGTATGTTGCAGGTAAAATGTGTTCACAGGTAATACCAGTTATCAAACTAGGTCAAATTAGTAGTTTGTATTAAAACTAGGTTAAATCCCTACTTTGTGATTGATGTGTTAAGTCTTTGATTAAACTAGATTAAATGTGTTATTTCAACTAGGTCAAACATGTACTAAATGTAATTCTGAGAAAATTTTCTAATATAAGTGCATTTCTATTGAGGTTTTCTTGCTCCCCAGGGTTTTTTAAGTTTAAATCTCTTTTAAATATTTGTACAAGTTATTATTGTAAGTTGTAAATAGTAAATTCTGGTTTAAGGGTTAGCTTTGTGAAAGTGAAAGGGTCAGTTTTTTAATCAATGTATTGTCAGCTTGGTGCTAGGGTTTCTTTTCTATAGGGCAAGAATTAAGGATCATTTTTGAAAGTTGAATAAAAAGATGAAGCATTTTGTACTGCATTGTGCTGTTTTCACCTGGCAATGTTTTGTTGTTTGGTGTGTCATTTTCCATTTCCTCTTGTTCAAGTCCTGTCATTTCGTTTTTCATTACACCGTCTTCTTGTGGTTGTTGGTCACTTGTTTTAGCATCATGACATTCTTTGTTTGGCTCTTTGCCAAAGACTACATAGTAAAGTGTTTTCTGTACTGCTCTATGCAGTGATATATTTTTTGTAGGCTGCCTCATGCATGACTTGACACCACTTACTTGGTTGAATCCCTTCTTCTTTTATGATGTTTGTAATGTTTACTTTGATAGTTGCGCTCTACTTGACCTTGAGTAGAAGGATTTCTTGGTGCACTATGTACAAAATGTATCTTGTGTGTCTTTTACACAGATTCTCCATGTTCTTGTTTCTAAATTCACCTCCATTGTCTGAATGCAGTGTTTTGGGGAATCCAAACATGAAAAACAGTTTCTCTAATATTAAGCCACTTGTTCACTTTGCTTTCCTGTAAGGGGTATCATCCAAGAATATTTGATAAAGTGGTCAGACACATGAAGAAGCCATGTGTGTGTTTTCTCTTTACATAATAACATGACAAATTTTTGAAATCTATTAAGTTGATTTGCACATGGTTCATGAAGCCATCTGTTTGATTATTGGATGAGTAATGGCTTTCTTTTGGTATTCTGTTACACTTTTCTGCTGAAGGTGTAAGGTGCACATCGATATAAACAAGTGGACCACCTGTGTAATTCCTGAATACGGCTTTTTAACATTATAGTCTTCTGTCTTGTCTCTTCCTCGGTGAGCTATTGCTGGATGGCAATTTGCCAGTACTGTGAAAATTTCTTTCTTTCAATTGGTACCACATACCTGTTCTGTTCGTCTAGTTTTTTCCCATCTTCAGCAGTCACTTTCCATTGTTTCTCAATTATTCAGCGCTTCTCTTTTCAGTTGATTGTGATGGAGTTTTCTTCTTCTTTCTTCGTTTTGTGCCTTTGCTTTCAGCCATTGATACACTTTTTGGTAGATTAATGAGTCATCAATGTAGATGTTAACTGAGCTAGACTTGTTTTTAGAATTAGGTTTCAGCTCTTCGGGCCTTCAATAAAACCCTTCTGAATCTGTACATCGATTTGCCATTTTTGTTGCGAGCACAGTGCTTGTATGCAAAGCGCATATTTAATGTTATGGTTTCAATTTATTTTTGGCTTAATTTCTTTTAAAACCAGTTTAAATTTTTCAAACTTGTTCATATTTTTCAAACTATAGGTTGAAATTTTCAAACCAGTTTAATTTTTAATTCTGAGCAGAATTTGAGCATGTGTCTTTAAGTTGGTAATTTGGGTTAAGCACTCAAGTTAGTGATTAGGCCTAAGCACTTATTTAGAATGGTTAGCTTTCATGTTAGGCTGGGAACTTTGCATATGACTTAGTAGTTTGGGTTGAGCTCTCAGGTTAGTGATTAGGCCTAACCACTCATTTGGAATTGGTTAGCTTCTTAGTAATTAAGACAAAGTTCATGTATGAATAAACTAAAATTTATAATTTTGTATTTATGAATAAATTAAAATTTATATGAGAGGGGCTTGGGGTGATGAACTGATAATTAAAACAAGTATGAGAGCTCTTGCATCCATTGCTTTCATGGTCAAGTGGTAATGACAGTGGGAAGCAGATCTAGAGGTTGGCGGTTCAAATCCCGGTGATTACATGATAAAAAGAAAAAAAAGTAAAACCTGCTGTTAAAGTTTCAGTGGGGGCGGGGAGGGTGATATGTAAAATGGAGAGAATAGTACTTAGTGTAAAAGGTGTGCTTGGAATAGGTGAGGGTTAAAATAGGGGAGAGGAGGTGACAGAAAGAAGACTAGATAGAGACTGTGGAAGTAATTTCTTTTCTGTTTTATTACATAATTTCCTTTTTATTCATCTGCCCCTCCAAAAAAAATGTGCACACAATTGAACCTGCATTGATAACTGATTTGAACTAAGTTGCGTACAAATTCAACCTAGGTAGTTAAGGATCACAACTTTAACCTAGTTTGATGACTGGTTTTACCTGAGAACAGATTTTACCTGCAACATGTACTCTTATCGATAACGAGTACGCGTCATTACTCTTTTCCCAAGCATTTTTTTCGAATTGTTTCTGCATATTAAGCGAGTTTGCAAACGTTTCTGAAAAGTCTGACGCGTACAAACAGCTTATTTGCATAATGCAGCGCGTGCACTTTCAAATCCGAGTCGGTGTTTTCAATTGTCAAGATAAAGATTTCGTTTCTTTGATATTGTGGTAAAAAAACAAATCGAAAGTGGTTTAGCATGGTATATAGTCTAATCGTATCTATAACAAAATTATCGATCGTGATTGGTTCTCCGCGCACCTATTTGTCACATAATCGGCGCCCGATCACGTGGGTGTCCAATTACAGCTGTCCGATTTGAACTTTTCGTAATCGGACACCTGTAATTGGATACCCACGTGATTTTCACGCCAATTACGCGCGCTTCAATGGCTTCCTTAGCAATGTTTTCTACAGTTTTCAAAACTTAGTAAAAGCGCTACGGACATTTTCGCTCAAAAGTTCTCAGAAGACATTTTTTTCCCGAAATTTGTTATAGATACGATTAATTAGTAATTGGACCTCGTGTCGTACAATTCAGGGACTAATCGTGCTCGTAATTTCAAATCGGCCTCGCGCTTCGCGCTCGTCCGATTTTGAAATTACTCGCTCGATTACTCCCTGAATTGTATTCTACTCGGTCCAATTACTATTACTTATCGACAACGATACGCGTCATCACAGTGGTCAAAATGTTGTGGACTCACGAAGCGCAGCCGAGTGAGTCCGCAACAAATTTAGTATCTCAGCTCAAGAGACAACGAAACAAATCTTTTTCACGATTTGTTCAGTTTGTCGACAATCTGAAAACACCGACTTGAAAGTGCACGTAGTAACTGTGGTTTATGAAAGTATCAACCGACATCGATCCGAATCTGTTATTAGTGCGCTCCAAATTTGCGAAGAATATAGTGGAGAGACACTGCACCAACGCCCATTTCTCACCCCTGTTGAGAACAATATCGTCACCTCCCGCGTGCAACCATAACTCAATAATAGTACACGCTATGGCGTTTACCATTTGTTAATTAAAGTGTCAAGGTATTTAGCTACAAGCTAATTGTGCACACTTTAAATGGATAAAATAAATAAATAAAGTATAAATTGAAATCTAATATACGTAGAAAATATTAAAAAAATCGTTAAAAAAGAATTGATTAATATGTATTAATATGTATTGTTATATTCCATACAACAACTGCCAAAACATATCACGTAAACAAGCTCGATATTATTTTTCTACTAATATATAAAGCATTGCTTATTGAGAACTGCTTGACCTGTGCACGCATACCGCACATCTACACCACGACGACAATTAATCACGAAAGAGTTTATCGTGTTGTCTTTTAAATTGCAACAAAAGGTCCTTTAATTAAGCTCAAGACACAATTTCACGCAAATTCTATCAAGTAATGCAGAATATCATCGGCAATTACCTGATAAACATGCAGATAAATGCGTCACAAAATACCCAACATTTCCTCCATTTTTGAATTTAAAAGACCTTATTCTGTGACGCGATTTTCTCAGAAACAAGGCAAAATAAAAGTAAACAACAACATAGAGTGCTTACCTTGAAGATTCACGCGTGGCTTGGCCGGGTTGAAATCGCCATGAAACAAAAGATAAAGAAAACATTATAACTTGAAAATAAAAAAGCCGTAAAACGAACCGAATGAACACAAATTGGACAGGGCATCGACAAAACACTGACCCCCGGTCAACTGACCCCCTACTGACCCCCTTACTGACCCCCCTACTGACCCCCTATAAAATCAATGGGAAAATGAAAATTAAAAAAGCCCAGAACTATCAATGAGACCCGATTCAAGTTCATCAATAAATTTTGCTTACCTGAAACTTCCAAGATGGCGGTCGCGCTGCAGATTTCCGACTCCCTTCTCATTTGACTGAAGGATGTGTCACAGAAAATCGAGCACAGGATAAGTTGGAATATCAGCAAGCATGGCATTTGTGCCTGCTACAAAATAAAATTAAGCAATAAAAATAGCGAGGAAATTCTGGCAAAATAACATGCACACAAACTAACTGCGAGCGACACGCACATGCTTACACCAACCGGAAGTTCATTATGGCAAGCAGTTTGTAGTTCCAGGTTCCTCGCCTTCCGCATGCACAAACTACGTTACACATGGCTTTAATCACAATTATGCAGCCATTACTAGCACAAAAAAAGCTATGTAAGAAAATGATTAAATTAGATTGAGTTACCTTAAGAATCCGTGGTCTTTTTGACGACTTCATGCACCAACGAGAACAAGGCGAGGGGACTGGAACTACCTCATGAAATTTGTCTTCCGGTTGAGGTTTACTCGCGTGTTCGTGGCACGAGCAGTCCACGTCGCGATCCTTTCACGAGCCTGTTCATTTTTGCTTTATTCCCAATGCATACGAAAGCAATATTTGGTGATATTCAATCTTATTCTGTGCTCGATTTTCCGTCAACAAAATATCCACTAAACGGTAAAAGGAGAGTCGAAAATCTGCAACGCGTCCGCCATCTTGAAAGTTTCAAGTAAGCTAAATTTATTGATGAACTTGAATCGGGTCTCATTGATAGTTCTGGGCTTTTTTAATTTTCATTTTCCCATTGATTTTATAGGGGGTCAGTTGGGGGGGTCAGTAAGGGGGTCAGTGGGGGGTCAGTAGGGGGTCAGTTGACCGGGGGTCAGTGTTTTGTCGATGCCCATCTGGACACGAATCCGTACAATTTTGCTATACTTAAGGTCCGGATACACGGTGCAATATTGCGCGCAATATTGCAGCAGTAGAATCTCGTCCTACTTCTGCAACATTGCGCACAACAAATTTCTTCGTGTATCCACCAATGTATCCACCATCTGCAGCATTTCGTTCAATTTCAGTGTTCAGCCCACTCCTGATTCAGCCCGTGAGCCGCGTTCTCGGGTCATTGTTCTTGTCGATTCCACGTGGGTTTTTCTGTTGTTATCGTTTTATATAGTTATATCGTGAAATATGCCTTTGTTTAAAGCGTGGTGCGAAGACAAGCTGAACAAGAAATTCGTAGTGGCTGAAAATTTTGCAGAACTTGTTTCCAAAGGTAAGCGATTTTGTTTATTTCCAAAGGTAAGCGATTCTGTTTTCCCTGGAGGTTGGGGGATTTGACCCTCTTTGAAGCTCTAACGGGTGGGGCATTTGACCGTCTAAACTGGCGGGGAATTTGACCAAAATTTTTCAAAAAAGTCAAATGCGCCGGGGTTTGCCCGGGGGGGGGGGGGAGAAGGGCGGTTTTGGAATTGGCCGGTACATTATTTTGGTTTCCGTGCCGAACCTCACGGGCTGAATAATTATGATCGCGTTGTTTATGCTCTCTGTCATGTTTTTTCTTTCGTTCTCTATCCTAGGCCGCCGAGGTCATTTTTTCGTCTTAATCACGTAAGGAATGTTCGGACAAGATGTTCCCATTCACGGTTTAGCTCTTAGGCAATGATTCTGGGAGTTTTTGACTGAAACGTTGGCTTGTGTCGTTCGTGTCCGTGTTGCAACGTCTGCAACGGGTGATTGTGGTGACTTCGTTGAGTCAAGCAATGACCCGAGGTGAAACAAAAAATTTAATTCTGGTTTTCTTCTATTTCGCTGAAATCTTAACATGATAAAGCTGGATTGTTGTTCTTTTGCCGATGTGTGATAGTAGCTATTAACCCTTAAGTGTTACATCACTTCGAAGTCAAGGTTTTTGAAGAGCTTTTTGCAAAGCGTCAGATCAGCAAAGCGTGGGGTCCGGCGGGCTCTGCTCGGTCGGCGTAATCAGAGATTTTTGTTGACGATAGAGGAGAAAATATTCGTAAAAGGTCATTAGTCGGGCGAGGCCGACTTTAAATTTACCCTGCATTTCTCCACAAAACTCAGTCACGTGCAATGGGGAATACCGCAGACCCTTCATTAAGGCTCAACCTTCTTTCCACGATGTCGAAGTCGATGGCGGATACGTCGGATATCTTAACAAATAGTGTACCTTATTCGTACTAATTTTCGCGAGCACTTAATTTCGCGAATTTGGAACATGAATATTTCGCGAGCATTAATTTTCGCGATCTTGCAAAAAATGATAAATCTAGGGCATTTAATTTCGTGAAAATTGACAAAAGACAGACTTAGAAAACCGTTTTTTATTGAATGATCACTTAAATAACAATTGATTTACAATTATGATTTCCAATTAGGTAATAGAAATAGCGCTTATAATCAAACAAATCAAGCAAATACTGCAAATCAACTGATCAAATGCTACTGCAATATTGCACATTTACATTTATTAGATATTTTGATGACTGCACGAAAGATGTTTTAAAAGAGCAATATGTACAGGAGGAAAATTGAGTGATTCGGATGAAGAAAGTGCTGAAGTAGAAGATAAATAGACTGATGACAATTACCATGTAGCTATAAACGTAGTTAATCATTGATTAAAGCAGTTATAGAAGTGTATTAAATTTCGCGTGTTTAATTTTCGCGTATCCTAATTTTAGCGAGTCTTAATTTCGCGATTTTTTACAAATCGCGAAAATCGCGAAATTAAAGCCTCGCGAAAATTAGTACGAATAAGGTAATCTTTTCTACGCTCAAACATACAGACCCACACACCGTTTGCGGTAGATCCACTCAAAAAGATGACGTGTGCATGAGCGTATATATCGAAAGGGTCGTTCCGCGAACTCAAAATAGCAAAAGAATCAAATGATTTAGTGGATTTAGCGAGGTCTTACCAGAATCATACCAGAAATCAAATGAGTTTTCAGTGAACAGAAAATGTGGACAGAATGTTTGCTACAGACGACAGAAGAACATTTACTGATAAAGACAAGGTGCGTCGTATTCAAACTCTAGGAAATGACAACAAAGATGCCAGGTTGGACTGCGAAAGTGGCTTTCATCAGAGTGAGGATAAACGTAAGCTTAATTGTCACAAGCTTAGGTCTAGTTATGTAACGTCTATCTTGATTACTTAGTAAGATTACATTCGCTATGTTTTTGCTCAAACTGAGTACATTATCCACTGCTATTTTTCGCTTTGTTTCATTAGTTTTGTCGCTTTTATGCGTATATTATATTCGCATGTTGTGCAGGCATGTAATAACGTTGTAGCAGATGAATGTGATCATGTGATCATGTTGTATTGGACAAGGCAGCGCTATGTATGGATACCCTATGTATACAGCAAAAGTGTGACGAATCAGCGTTGTGTGTACAAGAAATTGATGTTGCAAAGGAAGTAAAATTCAGGTCTCGTTACGTGTTTGTTTATCACTGTAACATTAACAATCCTGAGTACCATGTGCAAAGACGATTCGATCGCGAGCCCAGCAGAATACCTGTAAAAAAACTAGGAAAGCTTTCACAGAAAAACATAAATATAAGAAATTGGTCTACAGACGAATTCTTAAAAATATTCCTTTCTCGTCAAAATGTATCGCTACAATTACAATACAATTTGATGTCACATCAAATGCCGACTTAGAGCAAGGAGCAACAGTGACAGTATTAAGTTTGTACAAAAGATGAGAAAGAAATGGCATTCTACACAGTCAACAATACATCGAAAATCGACGAATTGCAGAGAGTCTTTGGGCAAATACGCATCTTGTATAGCTGTAATGCACCATCAAGTATGTACAAGAATGCGAGCCACAGAGGTCATTGTGCAACATTGAGTCTGTGTAAGCTGTCATTCTCTGGCTCGTCATGAATGCCTCCAAGGTGGTCAACAGGAGTTTTTCTTTATTGTATTTTGCAGCATTCGTTATAAGACGTTGATATCAGACATTGATACGTTTACTTTAGCCCTTTTTATTGTTTGATAGACCTGAAATCTTAAGTAATCAGAGTTTTGTTTATGAAAGCCGTCGTTCTCTGGCTTACCATGAATACCTTTAAGGAGGTCAACGGCAGTTTTTCATTATCAGATTGTATTTTTCAGTATTCGTTATCAGACGTTGATATCAGACATTGATACGTTTCTTTTAGCCTTGTTTATTGTTTCATTAGACTTAAAATCTAAAGTAATCAAAGTCTTTTTTATGAAAGCCGTAGTTCTCTAGGTTGCTATGAATACCTCCTAGAATGCTAAACAATCGGAGGACACTCTCCCACGCGTTAACCGTTGAGTTGTAAATATTTTGGTTACGATCATGAAATGTGGCATTTCTAAACGTTGTCTTATAACTGCGGTGTATTGACAATCAGCTGAGTAGAACAATAAGTTGTGTGGTTCTCTAATAGTTATCATGCACGGTGAGTAAAATTTTGCTGGTTGAAAATAAAGATGAAAATTCACTTAAAATTGCCTATTTCTGTATACAGTCGAACCTCAGATTGCGGCAACCTCTCATAAGGGACCGCCTCTCCTCTTCTTTTAGGGTAAATATTAAAAATATTTATTTTGGACGCGCAAACAGTTTCAAAACGGCACAACGTTGCAGATTGCAAACATCGATCTCGTTATTTCACGTGGCCGCCTAACACCCTGAAGAAGGCAGTAATGCAGAAACGTCGGTTGATTTACACCGCCATTAAGCGTCCTTTTTTAAAAATATTTTTAACATTTACTTGTAGTATAAAAGATGCTCTATACCTTTTAGAGTACTGACCCAAAACATATATCACAGTGTGTTCAACCTTGGTCCCAGGGCCTTTTCCCTTCCCACGCCATGGAAAAGGCCCTAGGAACGAGGTTGATAGTGTGTTGTTTAGAAGTGCTACCTCTTGTACCCCATTCACACCAACTAAACATGTTTAATTAAACCAGGTTTAGAAAAATTAAAACCATTAAAGAAAAACTGGAACTCGGGCTTTTATGCAGGATTTATATGAGCTTAAACATGTTTTTTGTTTAATTTGTGATTAATTTGAAGTAAAAAAACACCAGTAAGCAGCTTTTTGTAAAGAAAACAATTTAAAACCGTGTTTAACTAAACGGCTTTTAAACATGTTTAAGCTTTGGTGTGAACGGGGCAATAGGCCATTTATTTTTTTTTACTGTCGAATGCGTTCCCTGATTTTGGGTCTGTCGGTTGGTCGGTCGGAAAAGAAAAAAAGCCAAAAAGAAAATGGAGAAGAAGTCTCGAACTAGGAGGCCCAGTACCTCAGCGTAATAACATGCGGAGCCTGGAAATGACAAGACATGGTTAAACTCAGACGTGAACAGCGAAAAAAAAGATGGCAAAACATTGACTGTATTGCAGAGTAAACTGAAAATGTTTTGAAATTATGTGTAATTACTTTCTTCATAACTTTTTTTTGTTACAGAATCAAACACTTACCGTGCAAACGCGAAAACCTGGGTCGGTCGAACGATGCTAAACGGTCGAAAACGGGGAATAGCCTTTATAGGGGACAAAAAAAAATAAGCCACGCCCACAAACGAGGACCTTGGACAAACAATTAACTGGTCAAAACTAGTAGCAGCATATCTTCCTGTAGCCCGACTTACGATCTTAGATCGTGTTGTTTCATTGACGATTCAAACGAATAGAAATTTATATGTGTTCCGAGTTAAGTTCAAGTGAGAAAAAAAGCACTTTCGACGACCGTTGGGCTTTATTTTACTCCTGCGAAAGATTGAGGTGACAGAAGCTTGGATCACATGTGACAAACTGTCGTGAAAACGTCAGCAGAACGTACTTTGATCTTCCATGTGACAGAAGCCTGCATCCCATGTGACAAACTGTTTTGATTGACACATTTTTCGCATTCTGATCGTTCTTAGTGGCGTTCTTAGCGGTTTCAGCACAATCTTGTTCCCAGAGCCTCGTTCCCCTTGACCAGCGGTCCGAAAACGAGAGCTCTAGGAGCAACCATTTTGAAATAACAAAAGAAGTAACCGAATTTTGCCCATCCGGTTTAACGTAGTCTGCATCTATGGCGCATCCCTGAAATGGTTGTTCCGAGAGCTCTGGATTCCTGCCGCAGGGCAGAAGGATCGTGGGCTCTGGGGACGAGAATGGTTTCAGCCATTCTCGTCCCCAGAGCCGACGATCCTTCTGCCCTGCGGCAGGAATCGAGAGCTGGGTAGGGACGTCATGTATGGCGCGCTATTATGTCCCCAATGTATATTTTATAAATACGTACTTGACCTATCTTACTTGAGGTAGTTGTCTTACTTGAGGTGCTTCGCTTACTTGACGTGCTTGACTTACTTGAAGTGCTTCGTTAACTTAAAGTACTTGACTTACTTGAGGTGCTTCTCTTACTTGAGGTGTATCACTTACTTGAGGTGCTTGTCTTACTTGAGGTGCTTCGCTTACTTGAGGTACTTGACTTACTTGAGGTGCTTGTCTTACATGAGGTGCTTCGCTTACTTGAGGTGCTTGACGTACTTGAGGTGCTTCGCTAACTTGAGGTGCTTGACTTACTTGAGGTGCTTGTCTTACTTGAGGTGCTTGACTTACTTGAGATGCTTCTCTTACTTAAGGTGCTTCGTTTACTTGAGGTGCTTGACGTACTTGAGGTGCTTCGCTTACTTGAGGTACTTGACTTACTTGAGGTGCTTCGCTAACTTGAGGTGCTTGACTTACTTGACGTGCTTGACTCACTTGAAGTGCTTGTCTTATTTGAGGTACCTGACGTACTTGAGGTGCTTGTCTTATTTGAGGTGCTTGTCTCACTTGAGGTGCTTTGATTACTTGAGGTGCTTCTCTTACTTTAGATGCTTGACTTACTTGACGTGCTTGACTCACTAGGGGTGCTTATCTTACTTGAGGTGCTTGACGTATTTAAGGTGCTTCACTTACTTGAGGTGCTTGTCTTACTTATGGTGCGTGTCTTACTTGAGGTACTTGTCTTACTTAAGGTGCCTGACTTACTTGAGGTGCTTCACTTACTTGAGGTGCTTGACTTACATGAGGTGCTTGTCTTACTTGGGGTGCTCGAATTACTCTAGCTGCTTTTCTTACTTGGGGTGCTTCCCTTACTTGAGGTGCTGGACTTACTTAAGGTGCTGGACTTACTTGAGGTGCTTGATTTAATTGAGGTGCTTGTCTTTCTTTAGTTGCTCTGCCCACTTGAGGTGCTTGACTTACTTGGGGGGCTTGATTTACTTGAGTTGCTTGTCTTACTTGACGTGCTTTAACTACTTGACGTGCTCGACTCACTTGAGGCGCTTCGCTTACTTGAGGTACTTGACTTACTTGAGGTGCTTTGCTAACTTGAGGTGCTTGACTTACTTGAGGTCCTTGTCTCACCCGAGGTGCTTTGCTTACTTGAGGTGCTTGTCATACTTGAGGTACTTGTCTTACTTGAGGTGCTTGTCTTACTTGGGGTGCTTGACTTACTTGAGGTGCTTGTCTTACTTGACGTGCTTGACTTACTTGAGGTGCTTCGCTTACTTCAGGTGCTTGTCTTACTTAAGGTGCCTGACTTACTTGACGTGCTTGTCTCACTTTAGGTGCTTGACTTACTTGAGGTGCTTATCTTACTTGAGGTGCTTGTCTTTCTTGAGGTGCTTATGTTACTTGAGGTGCTTGTCTTACTTGAAGTGTTCGTCTTACTTGAGGTGCTCGTCTTACTTAAGGTGCTTGTGTTACGTGAGATTCTCAACTTACTTGAGATACTTGTCTTACTTAAGGTGCGTGACTTACTTGAGGTGCTTCGCTTACTTGAGGTGCTTGACTTACATGAGGTGCTTGTCTTACTTGGGGTGCTCGAATTACTCCAGGTGCTTCCCTTACTTGAGTTGCTTCACTTACTTGACTTGCTTGACTTACTTGAGGTGCTTGCCTTTCTTTAGTTGCTCTGCCCACTTGAGATGGTTGACATATTTGGGGTGCTTGACTTACTTGAGTTGCTTGTTTTACCTCACGTGCTTGACTTACTTGACGAGCTTGACGCACTTTAGGTGCTTCCCTTACTTGAGGTACTTGACTTACTTGAGGTGCCTCGCTAACTTCAGGCGCTTGACTTTCTTGAGGTGCTTGTCTTACTTGAGGTGTTTCTCTTACTTGAAGTGCTTGTCTTACTTGAGGTACTTTTCTTACTTGAGGTGCTTGTCTTACTCAAGGTACTTCGCTTACTTGAGGTGCTTGTCTTACTTGAGATGCTTCGCTTGCTTGAGGGGCTTGTCTTACTTGAGGTGCTTCGCTTACTTGAGGTGCTTGACTTAGTTGACGTGCTTGTTTCACTCGAGGTGCTTGTCGTACTTGAGGTGCACCTCAAGTAAGTTAAGCAACTCAAGTAAGACAAGCACCTCAAGTAAAACAAGCACCTCAAGTAGGCGAAGCACCTTAAGTAAGACAAGCACCTCAAGTAAGTCAAGCACCTTAAGTACCTCAAGCACATCAAGTAGGATAAGCACCTCAAGTGAGTCAAGCACATCAAGTAAGTCAAGTACCTTAAGTAAGAAAAACACCTCAAGTAAGCGAAGCATCTCAAGCAAGACAAGCACCTCAAGTAAGACAAGGAATTCAAGTAAGTCAAGCACCTCAAGTAAGACAAGCACCTCAAGTGAGTCAAGCACATCAAGTAAGTCAAGTACCTTAAGTAAGAAAAACACCTCAAGTAAGCGAAGCATCTCAAGCAAGACAAGCACCTGAAGTAAGACAAGGAATTCAAGTAAGTCAAGCACCTGAAGTAAGACAAGCACCTCAAGTAAGTCAAGCACCTCAAGTAAAACAAGCACCTCAAGTAAGACAAGCACCTCAAGTATATCAAGAAGCTCAAGTAAATCAATCAAGTCAGTCTAGCAGCTCACCTTAAGACAAGCACCTCAAGTGAGTCAAGCATCCCAAGTAAGACAAGCACCTCAAGTAATTCAAGCACCTCAAGTAGGACAAGCAAATCAAGTAAGACAAGCACCTCAAATATATCAAGCACCTCAAGTAAGTCAAGCATCTTAAGTAAGACGAGCACCTCAAATAAGACAAGCACCTCAAGCAAGCGAAGCACCTCAAGTAAGCGAAGCACCTCAAG
This sequence comes from Platygyra sinensis, assembly GCA_019787425.1. Taxonomy (NCBI): domain Eukaryota; kingdom Metazoa; phylum Cnidaria; class Anthozoa; order Scleractinia; family Merulinidae; genus Platygyra; species Platygyra sinensis. The sequence goes on from JAHPZR010027877.1 coordinate 14,510, forward strand.
TAAGACAAGCACCTCAAGTAGGCGAAGCTTCTTAAGTAAGACAGGCACCTCAAGTAAGACAAGCACCTCAAGTAAGCGAAGCACGTCAAGCACGTAAAGCACCTCAAGTAAGACAAGCACCTCAAGTAAGTCAAGCACCTCAAGTTAGCGAAGCACCTCAAGTAGGACAAGCACCTCAAGTTAGCGAAGCACCTCAAGTAAGACAAGCATTACAAGTAGGCGAAGCACCTCAAGTGAGAGAAGCGTCTGAAGTACGTCAAGCAACTCAAGTAAGACAAGGAACTCAAGTAGGTCAAGCACGTATCTATAAAATATATATTGGGGACATACTAGCGCGCCATACATGACGTCCTTACCGAGAGCTGGTAGCAACCATTTCAGGCATGCGCCGTAGATGCAGACTGCGTGAGACTGGATGGACATTCTTATGGAACGCCAGAACTGTCTTATGATACTTATTTTTATTATATTGGGTGGTTATGTCATTATATATGGTAGTTATGTTATTATATTCGGTGATTAACTCATTATACTCGGTGCTTATTGCATTATACTCGGTGCTTATGTCTTTATATGCGGTGCTTATTCCATTATATTCGGTGCTTATTCCATTATAGTGGGTGCTTCCTTCGTTATATTCGGTGCTTTTTTCATTATGTTCGGTGCTTTCTTCATTATATTCGGTTCAAACTTTGTTTGGTGCTTACTTCATTATATTCGGTGCTTACTTCATTATATTCGGTGCTCACTTCATTCGGTGCTTTCGTCGTTATGATCGTCACCAGTCTTCCAATAGACCTTTTTCGCTTGTACATTTTGTTTTCCCAATACAGATCATGTGATGATACTCAGGAGATTTGATCCTTTGTCTCGTTCATTAAAAAGAGTACATGCAGACATATTCATGCTTGCATGTACCCTTTTTAATGAACAAAACAAAAGATCAAATCTCCTGAGTATCATCACATGATCTGTATTGGGAAAACAAAATGTACAAGCGAAAAAGGTCTATAGGTCAGTATAAAATATGGACTACGGACTACGGACTCCGGACTACGGACTACGGACTGATATAAAACACGGATTCAGGTATAAAACGCGGACTAAGCATTACGGACTGGGTATAAAAAACGGACCCGGGTATAAAACGCTGACTGAGCATTACGGACTCGGTATGAAACACGAAGAAAGGTGCTACATTGAATAAATTCTCGCACGAACGTTTTCATAAATAGAAGCTACCAGTAATTTATTATAGAAGTCTCATTTCCCGAAAGTGCCCGCTCATACAGGTTCAGCCATACTCGATTGCCTAAAAAAATAGGAGACACTGAAAGTCACAAAATTGACGAGCTGTATGAATTTTCGAATGTTTCAAGCCATGATTAAATGTTTTGAAAGATCAACAGTCGAGAGAATTGAGGAGAATTCGAACGAATGTCCCGCTGTATGTATAAAATAAATACACATAAATATGGCCATGAAATGAGGAACAAAAAGTTGATAACCACCCAATATAATAAAAATAAGTATCATAAGACAGTTCTGGCGTTCCATACATTCTCGACTCCAGAGCTCTTGTCCTTTATCACGTGACTGACGATGGACAGAATTCGGTTATTGCCATTGTTATTTCAAAATGGTTGCTCCCAGAGCTCTCGTTTTCCGACCTCTGGTCAAGGGGAACGAGGCTCTGGGAACGAGATTGGGTTTCAGCATCCCTGTTATAATCGTGGCGAGTACGCGTAATACGCAATCCGCTGGTCACTGTCAGATAGGGTTGCGGGCCTCTCTTGGGCCCGCAAAAATGTAGCACGAAATGGGATTGTCTCGTTTATGAAATGTTGTACAGTATGGGGCCCAGTTCTCGGCCACTAAAAACGTAAACTTGTATTTCTTACCTTGTAATTGCCGTAAGGCATAGATATTTTACTTTCCTTCTCCCTCACTACGTTCGTACGAAGGAAAAATATTTTCCTTCTCCAGAACGCTGACGCAAACAAAAAGACTCAAACTGTAAGGCAGGCAGAGTGAGAGCACTTGCCCAACGATGCTTTAATGACATTACACGCTGTACACGCCAAAATATAAAGTTACAGTAATAAAGCTACAACTGTATAAAGTAGGAAAAGAAAAAATAAGTTACACTTCTTCAATGTCAAAGGTAGGGAACAACTTGGTCAATTGTAACCTACTGTTCAAAGAATCCTTGACGTACATATTCTTAGCTGACTCCGACTTCCAACGACCGTGGAGCATGAGTAGTCTGTCAGAAGAACCTGACTTCGCTAGATTGTTAGCTATAAAAGTAGCGCCACCGGATCGGAGGCTATGAGTGCTATAACTGACCGAATTAATTCCTATAGCCAAAAGTGACTCCTTAACTAATTCTCTACACCTAGTATAGCTGAGCCTCCTAGGGCCTAAAGTATACGAACCGTCTTTTCTATGAGGTTGAAGTGTTCTGAAAATGTAAGCTGACGAATTGAGATCAATGCTTGCTGCAGAAAAATATCGGGACAATAATGAGTGAGGACATGTAACACCACCACTCTTAGCAATAAACACTTTATTACCTTGCCTAAATTGATCAGTTTTACTACTTCTAACATTAATCTCTAGGTGATCGTCGTGAACTAAAATATCCGAAGCTTGTAAATCTAATAGCTCGTTGATCCTAAAGAGACCATTAAATCCTAAGACAAACAGTAACGCTGTACGTAGGCCACTAAGATTACTGCCTTCGTTGGCAAATTTTACACATATGCGACGTATCATATCGGGGGTAATGGGCTCCTTTTTGTTAACCGGCCTACTGAACATTCGTTTACTAGCCTGTACCAAATTGTGATTTAGCGCAGTGTCAACCGGATTCCCTTGTGCGCCATGAGGAATGAGATCATGGACCCACTTTAACGCGCAGAAGGCAGACAAAACAACAGCATATGATCGTTTAGTTTCATTAAGATAAGATAAGTATTCTGACACAAGTAAACTATCGCAAGGCAGGACTAATATTACGCCCTTCGACTTAAGATATACGGAGAAACACCTATACTGGCTAGCATATTTTTTAACGGAAGAATTGGCTTTAGAGGATAAAAGTTGCTCTACCATTGTCCGTCTGTTGTCCCTACACGCCTGTCCCCAAGAAGAGGCTTCTATCAAATCCTAAGAAAAACAAAAGTACTAAGAAATAATACGAGGTGGGGGAGGAGGGCGGAAGACGAATCCCTAACTGAGCCACATATTCATTGCCACCCGGCCCAAGTTCACTGCCATCCGGTGCGAACGAACTGCCAACCGGCTTCATGGAATGTGCCAACCGGCTTCCAGAAGTATAAAAACTGCCAACCGGCTTCAAAGTAGGGTACACTGCCAACAGGCTCGACATACACTGATAAAGCGATACAAATCTAATAACACCGACTCAGTAACTCAAGATATCCTCGCCATAAGTCACTCTCGACGAGGTCGGTTAAGAAGGCTTCACTCAGTGCTCCGAGAAAATAGAATTTTCACAGCAAGGACTAAGCTGTCCCAGGAGGCTGAACCTAAAAGCGAGTTTGCATTACGACCATGCCGCAACGCTAACCGACCTTCAAAAAATGAATAATCGACAACGAAGTTCCAAAACCTATGAACCAACAAAGGCCAGAAAAGCGCAGACGGCCAGTAAGGCACCACTAATGTTCCCCTGGCATTGCACCGAAACATGAAAATAAGGACTTTAGACAGGAGCACGACCGGTGGCACAACTAAGCAATTTTCGTGTTGCCAGTCCTGGAAAAACGCGTCAACTCCGGCTGTCCCAGGATTCCAGAATCGTGAAAAATATTTTGGGACCTTCCTGTTATAGCAACTGGCAAAGCAATCAACCGTAAACGGCCCCCAGAGCTCGTCGAGTTGCCGAAAAAACTCGGGGACAAGCTCCCAGTCATCATAATCGACAATTTTGCTGAGATAATCCGCTTTCTCATTAAGGGATCAAGGGACCCACTCAATGTCCAAATCAATTCCAAATTTGAAACAGAATGAAAAAATATCAGAGGCTAACTTGTGCAAATTGAAATTCATGCTGCCAACTTGCACGATCCTACCCGCCCCCTGGCTATCGGTAAACCACTTAACTCTAGAATTAGGAAGGAACGAACTAAACGAGCTAAGAACAAACTGAATAGCTAACAACTCGCGGTAAGTGGAGCTCTCCTGGCGCTCTGCCTCTGTGAACATCCTGTGAGCGTGGACATCTTTCCCAGCAATATGGCCTGCGCAAGCTACATTGCTCGCATCCGAGTAAATGGATATGAAAGGAAATGTCAAGTCTGATACAGATTTAGAGTTAACCGAGCAAAGATTATTCTTCCAAAACTGAAGCTCTACGATGCAGTAACTATCAAGTGGGAACACGCTGTCCCAGTCCTGGGCAGCTGCAACGGACATCTGGCAATGTCTGTCATAATTCGGCTGAGATTTCCAAGAACAGGGCTCATAGAGATAATCTTGCCCACAATGGAAGCCAGGCTTCTAGCAGAAAGCCTGGGATCTTGAAGGGCGTTATCAATGTGGTGCAAAGCCTTATCTATTCTGGGTGTTGTTATGCTAATTTTTCCCTGAATCCCGTCCCACACAATACCGAGCCAAGTGATTAAATGCACAGGAACCCAAACTGACTTGTCCTCATTAGCTAAGAAGCCCGCCAAAGCCAAATCTGATCTAATGATGTTAGAGTAAATTTCACTAAACGACATGGTAGATTCAACATCAAAACCGTCATCAAGATAAACAACAGTGTGTATACCCTGAGATCTCCAGTGTTTAACCAAAGGCCTGAGTAACTTAGTGAAGATGTATGGCGCTGAAGATAAACCGAATGGTAAGACAGTAAACATGAAAAAACTAGGTTCCCCGTCAGACATGACCCAGCTAAAACCAAGGAAACGTTGGTGGTCAGGAAAAACATCCAAATGGTGATACCCACTTTTAAGGCCAAACTTCGTGAAGTGACTACCTTTCTCAAAATAGTCTAGCCCAACTCTCCAATCTTCAAACTTGACCCTCTGTTTAAAGATATGCTGATTCACATATCTCAAGTCCAAAATTAAGCGTTTTTTCCCACAACTCTGGACGGAAACGGAGAGAGGATTAATCACCCTGAGAGAACTTTTGGAGACTCTACAAACTCTCCCGGAAGAAAGCAACTCTCGAAATTGAGGATTGGACAAAGTCGGAATGCTTCAAAGCAGACGAATTATTCTTAAACTCTGCCGCTTGTGGAGGAAGGTAGAAAGGAATCTTGTAACCCTCCCTAATGCATTCAGTGATGAAAGGGGGAGTGTTTATTCTTTCCCAAAACTGGACATGCGCTTTTAGTCTACCTTTAACTGATAAAGGAGTTGAACCAGGGTCCGATGTACCCGATTCCAATTCATGAGTTGGAGAAAACATATCGTCTACCTTTATGATGTCCTCGAAAACTCCAGCCTTATCATGACTCGACTGATTTACGGGATTGGTCCCCGAATGATGTGTTGACGGCTCCTTTGAACCGCTGGCTTGCGGCTCCAAATCCTTCGTAAAATCTCCCGCAACTAGAACTCCAGTGGCCTCTTTTTCCACATCTGAAGCAGATGTCTGTCGCAGAAGGCATTCGACGGCCTGAAAAAGAAAAGAAACGCAGAAGCAAAGCGACCACTTAAAAGCTCAAATAACTAATAACTAAAATAAACCGAAAATGTGATGTAAAGCACCGCCGAGTAGTGTCACACTTGATGAATATATCAAGCGAAGCGCTCCTAAATATACTGCACTGGAGTCTCAAGAGACTCCACGTGCTAACACAAAATGTGTTAGCATGCAAGCATGCTTGCTCTCGCTAACTTCCGAAGGAAAATACATTTTCCTTCTCCCTCACTACGTTCGTACGAAGGAAAAATATTTTCCTTCTCCAGAACGCTGACGCAAACAAAAAGACTCAAACTGTAAGGCAGGCAGAGTGAGAGCACTTGCCTGCCACGTTGACAATCAAAGAAAGGGCAGTAAGCATACCTCGAAAAAGCATCCTATCATCACCAGCGCGAGTGCTAGAAGCACTAGAAGAGTTCTTGCTTTTCTCAGCTCTTTTGAGGCCATTTTGTTTCTTCTTCTTGAGCGCTCTTTCTTGAGCTTTCTTGATCCTCTTCTCGTCCTCTGAGTCGCTCGCGAGCTCTTCAGTTTGGTATTCTTTGACCGCCAGCCAACCGGCTTCGCTCTTGTCAGCAAGCTTGATAATCTTCTGACGATGGCGTAAATTTTTTCTTAATTCTTCCACCTTCTCACCGGCCTTCTCGACGTCCCGCGCAGCCAAGAAATTGGCAGTTTCGTCTAGAGTCCCTTGTAATTCAGAATTAAAGAGAAACTGGTCTTTGTTGCCTTGAAATTTCAGCTTTCCCGCTTCAGCCGCTCTTTCTAACTTCTGAGTTCCGCTGCTTGCTTGGGAAACTAAACCTGATGTAAGGCTTTCGACCTTCTGATCCAGGTAGGATTTAAACCGCTCAAATACGTCCACTGTCTCCGAAGTGTTCTGGCTTTTTGTAGTTTCTGGCTCGAGGCATATCGTTGCGATAAAATAAACCGAAAATGTGATGTAAAGCACCGCCGAGTAGTGTCACACTTGATGAATATATCAAGCGAAGCGCTCCTAAATATACTGCACTGGAGTCTCAAGAGACTCCACGTGCTAACACAAAATGTGTTAGCATGCAAGCATGCTTGCTCTCGCTAACTTCCGAAGGAAAATACATTTTTTCGCTTCCTTCCTTCCCTCCTCCCTCCCTTTTATCACTCGTTTGTTCGTTTGTTGCTGTCAGTTTACTAATTTTCCTAATTATTTCCGTGTTCACGGTCCCTTTGCCAAAATTATATATGCAACAGAAAAAGAGACCATTTTTCCCGCGAAAATAATAAGTACACGCTGAAGACTGGAACGAGGTGCGAAGTACGAATGTTAACTTTGGTCAGCGGAGTTGCGTCCATAGCAACGTCGAGAAATAGAAATGGCGGGGAAGAGTGAAGGTTTTCCCATAGATGTTTGCATGCTTTGAGCTGTAAAATGGATCAGTTTGGAACACTTAAACTCGGGTAAGAAAATTGTACATAGTTTGCTAAATTCTTGGGAAAGTGTAATACGTATATTCCTCTCATAAAAGCTAAAAAATCTTCTTCAAAGTGATGATTATGTTGCACATATAGTTTTTTAAATGTCATTAAGACTTATAAAAATGTAAGCTCTTACAATGTAAGCTCTTACGACGTTAAAATTGTTGTTTGCTGCAGTCGAAGGAACATGCATCTAGGCTGTGGAATGTGAAAGCTGATAGAAAGTAATTTAGATATGGATATTATTGTAAATTCAAAGAATTAGCTTAGTACACATGCATCTAAGATGAACTATCATTGACTTGTATTACTTGTACACTGTACTTGCAACTGAAGTCTTATATCTGATTCAGCTAGTGTGACTAAAGTTCTTATATTAAGCTCTTCATGCCCCAAAAATAACTCCCACAAGTCTAATGTACACATTTAAAATTTGGCTCTCGATGTTCAAAAAGACATACCTGTACCTAACCTCCGTACTAACAAAGAAAAGAGCTTACTTTTTATTTTGACAATACAGTACATATGATGTTCAGAGACCCAAGTTCTTCATTTAATGATTATAGAATTTGTTTCTTCTTTCATTAATATTATTAATAACCTGAGTCTCCAGATTGCTTTAAAGTGTATATGATCCAGGTGTTTCTTTTAGTTCCTTGGTGGAATCTTCATGAGATCATGATATGGAAAGCCAGAAATGAAATTAGATGTTGTTTTTTCACTGCATTTTTGCCATCCTAGAACAGAAAATTACACTTCCAGTTGGTCAGAAATCACACGAGGTGATGGCCTTAGGCTAGTTAGGCTGTGACATCAAAATGAGAACAAGGTCAACGTGGTTGGTCAACATATTTTGTACACCAAACAGTTACAAGTAAAAAAGAATGTGAAATATACCAGGAACAAGACACTCTCGCACAATTCTAATTTAACTTCAACATTGTAAAATTGTACAAAATATCTCAGTACCAACATTCCTGAAGAAAAGACAATATCAATTTTTTTTTTCTATTTGCATTATATGATGATCTCATAGATTCCAATATTTGGCAAATACAAAACATTGATAGTACACACTTTAAGTTGCTGCTGTTTGTTTATGAATGTACTTACAGTGTTAGTATGTAAAATAAACTTTTCTCTATAAATTTTTCTAGAAGCATATTTATTTAGTGTTTTACCTTTGTTGAACTTTCAAGAGCTTCCCCAGCTAGACAGGATGACAATATATGAAATTTACTTTGACAATCTTAGAATTTTGAAAATACATTGTACATATAATGCTTATGTAAAGGGCCCTTAGATTGACTGCCCTCTAGTACATGCATACTGGTATATATATATATGTCTAATTTACAATTCAATAGTTAACAACTGTTCACTGAAGTGGAGGTGGCTAGCGGTGGATATTTACTGAGCCGCAAAGTTGCGAGGTACAGATCCAACGCTAGCCACTGACACTGAGGTGAATAGTTGTTTTAGTATATACTAAAACAGTGAGATAATATACACCACAAAAAATTAATTGGGTTGTTCCAGAAAAAATCCGCACCCCCCGATGGATGGGATTCTCGAAATTCTCGCGGGAAGGGGGGTCAAATACTCTGGAAATCCAGATGGGAGGGGGGGTTGAACTTGAAAAAGTCTTCTGCAGGGGTCATTTTGACCGATAATTCACGCAATTCGAACGTTTAGTTCAGTGACAGTTCATCGCTCTTAGACCCTGAAAATAGTACAAATATTTTGTTCAGATACTTCTCACCTGACAAAAATGATAATCTAAGTTCCTTTGCAGGTCCTTTTACAGCAGAAATTGCGAACATCAAGATACTAAAGAACGAGCAACGTTGTTATGTTGCAACGAAGAGTTTAAAACGCCTGACACATTTCCACTCGTACCCAGACCCAGCACGCTACTGTTGTGTAATTTCACATTTATAGCCCCGTTGAAATCTGGTTTGTTTGGTGTAAATTATGATAAAGAAAAGAAAAAAACAACTGATTTCCTTTCACATCTTCGCACTCTGTATTTTTTTAGGACTACAGGCTCTTGAAGGTAGGATATGTGAATCAAGTTGTCCAGTCTTTAAGTTGTAAAAGAATTTGAACGATAAACGTGTATAAACTTTCGTTCTTCGAAAGGTTTTCATTTAGAAGTTCTCGATCTTTAGGAAGAGACTGACCTTATGTCTCGAAAAGGAACGACTGTTGAACTTTTGTATCATATTCTATACCAATTGTATTTACTTTAGGACCATATTTAGCGCAAAGAAAGAAAAGGGCCGGGGCAATTGATTTTTAGGAGCTAACAAAAGTAAACACTCGTTCGCTTTTTCGCATTTTTTGTTCTGTTCTTTTCTTAGTTCCACGCGATAGAATTTTTGATACAATTTAGCCGAAGCTGAAGCATTTTCTAGACGTGATTGTACGTATTTTCTATTAAAAGTAAATTAAATTTAAGCCTCGTATTTTTTCCCGGAAATCCAGGCGGGAGGGGGGTGTTTTGTCTTGGAAATCCAGACAGGTGGGGGGGTCTTGTGCTTCAGGAAATCCAGGTGAGAGGGGGGGTTAAAAAGCGACCCCATCCGTCGGGGGGGTGCGGATTTTTTCTGGAATAACCCATTTGGATGATTTCTTCACTTGTCACGGCCGTAAACCAGGATGCCATTTTCTCTTGAGTTGCTCGGAGGTAAATAGCACAGGATATTCTGAGTTTGACGAGCCAATCAGCGTGCGCGATTAACACTATCCACTGTTTTAGTATATACTAATCCTGAATATCACTCATTTTGTTTCTTAAACTTGTAACTGTAATCCTCTTGTATGATCTTTCTGGCTAGGTGGGCTCAGGGATACAATGGTTCCCCAGCCTTATTTGTTAACAGAGATACGATCTGCTTTGTGTGTGGAAACAACATAAAGTTTGTGAATACAAGAGATAAAAGGGAGTCTGTTCTATCCAGTCCTGGAGAAGGGATCGGAGCCTTTGCTGTCAATCCTTTATATAGTAATGTGGCTTTCGCTGAGCTGAAAGCCAGCCCCAGACTCTTTGTGTATGTATTTCCCGACTTCTCAACACCTCGTGCAATTCTAGAAGGTGAGAGAAATTTCTTTTCATTGTGCCAGGTGTTTCGTTAACTTTTTAGGAAGATGTTAGTCTAATGCATATGCCCCAGCCAGGTGCCAGCTGGATGTACCGGTTTGGTAATTGGTCAGTTCTCAAAATTAAGTGAAATTAATAAGGATAGAGCATCAGTGCTGTCAATAAGTTTTGAAGTAGACGTCCCCACTGGGAAAGTAGGCAGCAAACTTCTTCTTGAGTGCCAAGGGCGCGATCTTCCTAGGTGGGGTCTG
>JAHPZR010027877.1:30000-37561 GCA_019787425.1 Platygyra sinensis
TACAGGAGAATAAATGGTGAGTAGCACTGCCAATAAGGGAACAGCATTTGTGATTCCACCTACAAAAAAATAAATAATCATCACATAATTAAATACAAAAAAGATAATTAACAAATAGTTTCAGATCATCATCATGGATTAGAACTACATGTATCCTGTCACATCAAAATCCTTTGAGGTGATTAAAATTATGTACATGTGTGTTCTTACTCTGTTCTGTTTCAGGCGAGAAGAAGGAGAGGTGTGAGCCAATAAGCCACTGCTGGACAGCAGACAGTAAATTGTACTGTGGCTGTAAAGGTGGCCAGGTCATCTGTGTTGACACCGAAACTAATCGAGTTACCATTGTATTGAACCCAAGTGCTCAGGAATCACAACGGGACAGAACAGAGACATTATCCCTGCTACGGAAGACAACTATGGAATCCATAGTGGAAACTGAAGAAGAGCAAGGTAATATTAGTATCTGGGTTTTTTTGTCTTTTTCTCCCTGAAAGTTGTCTACTTTTTTTGGAACTAATGATTATTATTAATAAAACTTTCTGTATACTCCTTGAGTTATCCAGTCCACATAAAATATAGAACTGGAGTCTGCAGTTTGCATTTTGTACTCACTAAATTAAATTCAGTATCTAGTGCATGAAAATGTGTTCTATTCAACAGTGATTCAACCAGAAAATTGTACTTGTCTGAGGGCCTAAGTGGCCCCAGAAGACCGTTTTTAGGGGTTATTATTTTCTTCGTTTTTCTGGGGACCTGATCTCTGATTGCCATATGGGATTCAGGCAGTGGTGCGCTCTTGTGGAAACACTGTTCAAGAGTACATACAATCTGCCCTTAAATTAATTTATTGAGACCCACAAGACCTGATTTACTTGGATTATGTGCACTAAGTGTCAATCAATACTATCCATCAGTACCCTCCATTGGTACGCTGTACTTGATCTAGATTCTAATCAGTAGTCAGTCAACACTCAATGGACAATTGATCAACAATCAGTTGATAGTCTGCCAAGTGTCAACCAACCCATATGCAATTTGATTGAGAATTAATTGCCCGCCAACTAACCATTGACCAAAATGTCAATGAAGTATCAATTGAGGGTATCAAAGGACACTCCACTGTGAATGCCTTTAGTGCACGTGATCCATTTAAGTTATAACCTGAACTGTTGCAGCTCATATGTGTTTTTGTGACCTGATCGAAACTTGGGCAAGCTAAGCTTAAAATTCAAGGTGGATTAATGACTTCACCCAAGAGGACTTGGTATGCAAAGTTTGCTGTTTCCTGAATGCAGAAGTTGTACTAAAATGATTATTCTATACTAACTTGTCAGATGAAGTACCTGATAATGAAGAAAAGCCCAAGGGAACAGATACAGCTCATGTAGGACAGGGCTCAGCAGATTGTCTAGCCTTGCACAAGAAAGGACTTTATGTGGCTGGCCAGGTTTGTCATGATCAGATTATAAGTTCTCTTTGCTAAAACCATTAGTATTTGCTTAAAAGTAGATTAGAAGAATATGACAGATGATCAGGAGAATTCTACACTGTTCACTGCCCTCTATTTTGTCATATTTTTATTTAGTCAATGAATGTGCGGATATAATTGCGAGAGAACTGAAGGCCAGCTGAAAATGAAAGACTTGACTGGGTAGGGGGTGGGGACAGAGAAAATTAGAGGAACAGAAAATTCCCATTGGTTGAAAGGCGATATCCAAACATTTCATCACTTTGACAGTGGCAGATCATGATTGCGTCCAGGCATGTTTTGCGGCTTGCAGCAGTTGTCGTCACTCACACATGCTGTAATTCATAATAGAGTGGTTGTTTTTAAAATAGAATAATGTCAAGAGAAATTTCAACATTTCTCTGCTCAAAGGTGAACAGGAAGAAGCTACTGTTCATCTTCTTAGGCCTAAAGTTGCTAACCGGCTTTGAGAAATGTCTGATATAATATATTAATTATATTCAACTCTGCACAACAGCAAAAGAAATTGATGATTTTGTTCTCATTGCTTTGCCGCCGAAAAGCATTGTGAAAATTAAAGAACAAATAGAGGAGATGGAAGAGGTTTACTTCTATTGTTTTGTTTACAAAGGATGACATGCTTCTGCTGATTGTGACCAAGGTCACAGTTTTCACCATACACTATCCACCGGATAAATCACTATTCAGGGGATAGCGTGATTTGTTTTGTCAATACTTGTCCACTGGATAGCGATTTATCCAGTGGATAGCACTTTCCAGGCTTTGAACAACCAGGTCCTGGACGATTAATTGTGACATCTTATTTTAAACTTAGTATGTTTTATATCATAACCCAAGTTATTCTCACATTTTGGTTGGTTTTCGCCTATGATCTATTAGAGTACAGATGCACAATTGACGTCATCGTTACAAAGCTTTTCCTTCTGTCGTTTTCAAATGGCGGAAAGTTTTGAGAAATAGGATAATATTTTACGTGACTGGGCAAAAGATAAGCCACAAAAAAGTTTTGCCGAGGCATTGAACAGGTTCGAGAAGCCAGAAAACGAAAGATAAAGCCATTTCTTTAGAAAATGATCCAGAAAAAAAATTTGAGCAGTCATAGTCGGCAGTCAAGCGAGACTAAACCAAGCACAAACTTGGCCTTGGTAAGCCAAGAACGATTGCTTTATCTCGAATTTAATAAACCCAATAAACAAAATGTTTCTGAGATTAGTTTATTTAAAAAATTCAACTTTTCCCAGTGTCAAAACATCTGTTTACACACTGATTGATGTCAGGAATGAAACATCAAAACATCACTTCTTAAAATCGGTAAAATAAATACATAACCTTGCTTTCCGATGCGAATCGTTCCTGTCCGTTTCAGGGAACAGCAGCGAGCTAAGTATAGCTAACCACAGCTCACGGCCAGCAGTATCGCAGCTAAAATGTGTCTCCAACACCATATCAAGCTGATTTGAGAATCACCAACCACAGAAGACAAAAATCTCCACCGTCATTTACGCTCCTTTCATTCAAAACTCAAATCAAATGGCTTCTAGGTTGACCGCAACCACAAGTTTTCCGAGGGTATTTTTTCAACTCCTGTAATTTTCAGAGCAACGTCCAAGCTTTTCAGCTCACTGGGCTGCTCCGATGACAAAAACTGACTTGATTTTTCCAGCATTTTCTTCAAGAGTTGTAGATTTCGCAGTTCAATTCTGCTTTCGCTGTAAGTTTTCATTCCACGAGGAGCGACGCTCGAGTCAGGTTTGACAGTGGGGTGATTTTTCTCGACCAATCCCAATTCTTTGCTACGCATAGCAACCAACGAAATTGCTTCATTTTGTATAGATCATAAATCACGTCAAATGGCTTTTTTTCGTCTTTGCCAAAGTGAGCAAAGGCGGGGCAAAGGCGGGGCAAAAGGCCGGCTTTCGCGTTATGTTGAAATATTTAGCAAATAAAAAAGGCTTTTTGTTATTATATAAAACAAATAGATTCCATGTTGCCGTGCGTCTGATTCAGTAATAGATCACAGAAGACGTCAAAATGTGGTAAGAACATCAGTGACACACTCGGCTACGCCTCGTGTGCCACTTTTTTGTTCTTATCACATTTTGACGTCATCTGTGATCAATTACTGAACAGACGCACGGCAACAGGGAATCTATTTGTTAAATTTCTTAGCAGTCTGTTGCCTCTGTGGTCGAATTGTTAAATCAGATCACTAGAAATTGTTGTTACTAAAACTTGTAGAATAATTTTAAACAACCAGAGACTGTAGAACACACGATCTATTCCTTTCCATCCAAACACATTTTCACACTTCCTTAGATGGATGAGTCTTCGACACTGTCGATACTCCAGAGACATTTAAAGTGTACCAGTACAGAATTTATAAGTGAGATTTCTGCTCCTTCAATTTTGACATCTTTCAATTTTCATCTTTTCGACTTTCTGGTAAAGGGGAGGTAGATGTGTATCGTATGTGTATGTGCCTTATTGTCTCGATCCCTTGTCACACCCCTTCCATCCCTTGCCATCGATGCGTCATGATGCATGAAGTTGATGTATACAAGGATAGATTTTATGTTACACACCACAATTTGACACTACTTTAACAAATAAAGGTTATAATGTAAGACTTGGAATGTGCAGATTAGACTGTTCACAGTCCCCCATTTTTCCGTGCGATCGTAGATGTGGATCTCTGTCTCTTGATGCGAGCGAAACTGGGGAGAGTACAAAATGCCCGTGGGTAGAGGTGGTGGAGGGCACGGCCGGTGGAAAGAATAGGGAGACTGTAACAGCTTCACTCTGTCTCATGTTCAAGGGGCTTGACCTAATTTTGACACCTCCATGTTGATCAAATCAATTAACAATCTCTTCCCTGGAGAAAAAGCCTGTAAAATTGGGGAAATATGATATCAATTACTTGTTGCTGTACAGTTTCTAGAAATTTTGATAAAGGGTCATTGCTCACGAAATCGATTCAATGCAGTTATTAAGTTGAGTCGAATTAATGCAGGAGGAAAAATCTCTTCACAGACACGGCAAAAAAAGCGAGAAAGCCCGCAAGTTCAGATGCGTGCCGTGTTTGTGGCGTCGGTGATTACGGCTGAAACAACAAGCACATTTCGACCGGAAATCTATTTAAGATCTCTGAATGGGCTGGAGTTGGCAAAATTCGCCTAGCAATTCTTTTGAAAATACATTGCGGTGTTGAAATGAATCCACAAGATGGAAAATCTTACTGCCAACGAGAGACAGCCTCTTTTTGCTCGCGCTTTAACACTAATCCTCCAAGACTAGAAGCAGACAGACAATCAAACTCAAAACAGTCTCCAGAAAATTCTTCTGAAATTGATGCCATGGCCTGAGCCGCGAAGTGATGAATACCACTTTCTGTCACTGGAGTTGTCATCGCTCTGCTGCGCTCTGATGAACTCTATTGTCCCTCGACCAATCAGGTGTTGCCGTTGCTGGAGCAACTAACTCCGTGAACGCGAGACAGAGTGAAGCTGTTACAGTCTCCCTATTTTTTCCGCCCCCTCACCCCACGCTATTAACCCCACCACCCCTACCCAAGGGCATTTTGTTCTCTCCCCAGTTTCGCTCGCATCAAGAGACCGAGATGGCGGCCCAGTCGAACTGAATGATCGACATCTACGATATGGTCTCATGGAAAAATAGGGGACTGTGAACAGTCTATGTGCAGATAGATTAATGACTATATATGTAACATATGTCACAGTATCAACAGAATGTGCCGCACCATTGCTATCTTTTAGATACCATAATTTTAGTTTTAACACAATGCTGTTTCAAGACTTTTATCTAGAATTTGGTTTTCAATTTGGTGTGGATTTGTTCACTTACAGAATGGAGTATTACAATGCTTGGACATATCAACCCCTGAACCTACAGTCCTGGAACAGATCGACATTGGTTGTTCTGTGACTAGTCTCAACTGGTCACCAAACTATCGTACAATGGCTGTTGGCAGCTCTAAGGTATTGGAAGTGCATGCATACAAAAATACTAAGTAACCAAGATGAATTGCAAAACTTTGAGACAAATACCCTCAGTTAGTTTTATGGCCATTCTGCTCTGTGAGTGGCTCCCCTAGTGGGCAAGATAAGACTATCTTGTCCCCTAAGGACAACCTGATCATGCCTGATGTTCCCCACAAGAAACAGAGATGCTAGCCTGCAAACAGGCTCTCTGTATGGGTTATTCCGAGATTTGCTTTGAAATGGCGCGCGGTCAGAAGCTAGGGGGCAGGCAAGAGAGGGAGAGCCTGGAATGGTCCTTGTACACTTTTAGTATTTACATTCAGATTCTGAATGTAAATTGCTGATTGGCTAATTTGACGTGACACATGTCAAATACTACCATTTGCGTTCAACTGTGAAGCGTGAATGTTTTTTCGCGCATGTTTATTTTTCAAACGAAGCTTGGTGTCATGCGACTTCAGGAAGATGGAGGCGCTAAAAGTAAATAAATTTGGATGATCCTATCGCACTGGAACATAGGCGCCTCCAGCTTTCGACTTGTCAGAGGAGTTATATTAATTTTTTTCAATGCGAACGATCAGCTTGTGAAACGTGACAAAGTTACCACTGTCATCTACTATTACACAACGACCGAGTTTCATTGTGCGAAATGTGACTCTCCCCTTTCAGGATATGGAGGTGTTAACACTGAGGTCAGTTATTTTTAGTACACAAATACCAAAATTTCAGCTAAAAGAAGGGCTAAATTGGGCTAAAATGTCTATTAACGTTTTTTCCCATACATAACATCCATACGCTGAGTCACGTTTGGCGTAATAAAACTCGGTTGTCATGTAATAGTAGATGACGCGAGCTCAACGTCATCTCTTCAAAGCATGGCACAGTTTCAACAGTAGGATTTGAAAATATAATTTATTGGCAGGGAACACTTATAAATCGAGCAGTTTTCTTCCAGTTTTGCGTCGAAATGTTTTCTTCGGAGTTTCTGGATTCGAGTTCATAACAACTGTACTTACATGTAAAGAAGCGCACGTGTATCAAAAGTTTCATTTTTGACAGCCATCTTGACCTACAAGGTCATTACCGCTTTTGTTGTGATTGGTTCATTTCAATTTGATAACTTGACAGATCTATCAGTCAAGCGGAAAGGAGGCAGAACTCAAATCGTACAAGGACCATTGCAGGCTCTCCCTCTCTCGCCCGCATACGCACCGTTCGAAAGCAAATCTCAGAATAACCCATACGGAGAGCCTGTTTGCAGTCTACAGAGATGCCAACCTGAAAAATTTAAGTCAAATAGATCAGGAGTTTGTGGATTTGGCCTCTACTCAACCCCAACAAACATAGAACATAATTACTGTAAAGTCTGCCTAATACGACCAGATAAATGACTCACAAGACCCACATATCTTACAAAAATGTCCCACAATTGGCCAAAACTTGATATGAAAATATGTAACTATGTTGATGAGCACTACACATTCTTCACATCTGGAAGATTCTCTGATGTATGGGGGACAAGATTAGATTCAGCCTTGTGTATTCAAATGACTCCTGGATAACCTGGAAGAGTTGGCATAGATGAAGAAAACAGACAAAACCAGGCAAAAAAGAAGTTGGCCGATATTCAGCCAACTTGAACTCATGCTTTGAAGCCAATAACCCAAACGCCTGATGCAAACGTGAAGTTTTGGAGAACTTAAAAAGGTTGTGTGAACTAAACCATTTACAGCTCTGTCATGTTTGCATCAGGTACATGTTAAGACAAGAGGACATGTATGTGTTGCGTGCATGTATGCACTTGTGTAGCCAGATATAAATATGATCAATTATTGAACAAGTTGAATGGTTGTACCTTATGACTTTCAGGTCAACTTGTGAAAGGGGATGCAATGTGGCTTTGAGTGGCACTACCCCCCCCCCCAAAAAAAAAAAATGTCTCCTCTAATAAAATCTACTAGTTTCTAATTTCTGATTAAGTTTTATCAAGTTAGAGGTATTGAATGAAGAGGAATACTCTATCCTATGCATCCTGTATTGCTACATCCTCAAACAACAAATCTTGCATTCT